>JAOTQJ010027974.1:0-16235 GCA_025642045.1 Solanum sejunctum | reverse complement strand
AATCCCAGATGTTGCGAGGCGCAGAATCAATGAAGGACCAAATGAAGTCAAGGTAATAAGCAACGGAAAAGAAGGAAGATTTGTTGGTTAGGAAAAGCGAGGGAGGAAGGGCACCTGATGCCTAAATTGCGCGGATTCTTCACTTTCAATGCCGCACCTGTGTCGGATTCTCTAAAAATACATTATTTTTGGCGAATCTAACACGCACAAGCTGACACTTCTGAAGAGTCCGAGCAACATAGCCTGATGTTATTTGAGGGTGGTGTTATATGTGGTGATTAGAGTGAGAGGGCTTGGGTCTTGAAGGGACGTCCATGTGGACAAATACTCCGACAAAGAATACAAAAAGATGAGTTGGATTGAAAATGGTCGGAAATTGATTTTTTGGTGAGCATGCTTAGGTTCATGTGTGAGACACACACTCTTCCACGTCAAAATGGGTGTTCAATAAAACACATTTAAGGACAAACCAGATGTTCAATATGTCATAAGCTTCATTTAAGCGTCTGAATGAAAAATCTAAAGGAGGACCTCTAAAATATTATATCGACAAGATATTATAGAAATATTGATTTACATGTTGTAAAAATTTGTTCGAAGAAGCACACGCTAACAGCTAGCGACAATGGCAGCTGATGTTGTTAAGTGTTCATGGCTAGAACTGATGGTTGTAGGGTGGTAGGCGGCGGTGGATGTCAAGGTGGTGGTGGTTGGTGCCATAGGCTAACAATGAAGCTGGTTCATCGTGGAGGTGGTTGGCGCTGGTGGGTGTACAGTGCGCCTGACGATGGTGGTTGTGCCAAGGGGATTCTGCGATGGCGGTTGACGATGGTGGTTGTGAGATAGAAGCTGGTGGTAATAGTCATATGGTAATAGTGGATAGCATAGTGATGAAAAGTCACCTTCACATGAACCTTTACCTGAAGTATATTAATCTGTACAAGATTAGAATTGGATGAGACAAACCCATTAAGAGCAAATGAGTGCTTGTAACAGAACTTAGTAAAATAAAAACAAATGCAATTAACGAGGAATGATTGATTCAAATTCAGGACTCCATTAAGTGGAAATAAATGGTCCTATACTTTATTTTATTTTTTTGACAAAGGTAACAATAATGGGCCTATATCATTAAATCTGATTGCAATAAATAACATAAAAGCAGCAATGTAAAGATAGAACCAGAAACTGATAGTCACAAATACGATATGACGCTCAACTACAGATGCCCAATCGCACTGTGGCAAATAGAGATGGAGAAAACCAAGATTCAACCTTACAAGTTATAATATCCAACGAGGACGCATTAAGGTGACAGGATGCATGAAGTTGAAAAGCTGACTCATCATCAACCCACAACTTAACTCAACGAATCAGGCGGAGCAAGAAGAAATGTCGGTCATACAGTGACAGGCAGAGGAAAGAGGAAGAGAGATTCTTCTTTAATCTATCCAAAAAAACAACAAACAGAAAAGGAAGAGATAACTGATAGTCACAAATATGATATGAAGCTCAACTACAGATGCCCAATCGCACTGTGGCAAATAGAGATAGAGAAAACCAAGATTCAACCTTACAAGTTATAATATCCAACGAGGACTCATTAAGGTGACAGGATGCATGAAGTTGAAAAGCTGACTCATCATCAACCCACAAGTTAACTCAACGAATCAAGCGGAGCAAGAAGAAATGTCGGGCATACAGTGACAGGCAGAGGAAAGAGGAAGAGAGATTCTTCTTTAATCTATCCAAAAAAAAAAAAACAGAAAAGGAAGAGATATTCTTCCAAGATACAGAATTCCAAGAAGTACTAACCATTTTCTGGTGTTTCTCTTGCACTTTACTGATTTCTGCACTGATCTCTTCATTTCCAGTCTCAGCTAAATCAGACTACATGGAAAATAAGGAATCACCAAAAGAGGGAATGGAAAACCCTGAGAAGATATAGCACAAAGTACACACCACTATCCAGCATACTGAAATTCCACCAACCTACCTCCATGTCTGGATATATTCCGATATAGTGGATCTCCAGGCGAAGTCGCTCATCAACTGACATCTCATCATACTGATACTCGGAACAAACAAAGCCAGGCAATGTTCGGTGTTCTGGAAGTAGACCATTCTGTGACTGATTATAGCTTGAAAAATTCCCCACTTCTGCAGATGTAACATTATCAGCATTGATTACATCCAAGTTATCAACTGAACGCCCATTGGCGTTTATCCTGAATCCATTAGAAGCACAGTATTGGGACACATCACTCCTATATAACATCTGCGCACAGGAGGTATCAGATTCTGAATCCATCTCCATCTCAAATCCAGATCGATAAACATTGGAGTTAAGGTCTTCCTTTCCATTGCAATAAAGCTCTTCAGGTATTAAAGCAGCCATCACCCTTTGGTACAAGGATATACCCTTGGGTTTACTTTTTCCAGAGAGTACATGTTCTGAGGTAAGATCAAAACTCTGTGTTTCATTTATCTGTCCCACAATTTCATTCAACCCAAAACCACTAATTAAACTGGCAGCATCAGCATCAAAAGGCACAGAGGCTGGTACTGCTAGATCACTCTCGTGATTTACCTGTTAAGAACAATAAAGGTTAGTATATATCAAAAAGTTATATGTAGGAAAGGCGTTAGTTTTATATTAAGCAACCATGGCACTGTTTTACAGTATTGAACTGAGTACATATAACACACTTCTTATTGACAAGTAAAATTCATGAGACCTACAATATAACCGATTTTCCTGACTGAGAAATCTGTGTGGGGCCAGTCAACCTTTAAGACCAACTGCAGCCTTCAAAACTCGGTGAATTAGTTTGCATTGTGTGGAGCTATCCAAATTTATATATGTCAATAGCAAGCATACACTGATAACTAATGTAAAACAACTGCAAGACAACATGGAGAAGTCTATTCACATGTTCCACAAAATCACTGCAAGCTTGTGCACAGGCTCATCACCCAAACAAAAGAAAAAGGAAACATGTGATTTACAATGAAGAAACATATATAGAGCACACTTAAAAAATAGTAATGGAGAAGAATAAGCTTCTAGCAAGATTCTTGGCTTGGTCACTTTTCCCCTCAAGGAACAATTTACCAAACACTACAATGTTCCTACAACCCCAGTGCAGTACTTTCAAACTTCAGACCTAACAAAGTTGGGACATCAGATTCAGGAAAAACTACAATGTTTGTATCTAGAGGGGGTACGTTCTCTATCATAGCTTCTGAGCAACTCCTCCATCTCAGGTCAAGACCGGACTATCTCTTATGGTTGGAAAACAAATGTAAGGTTGGCAAAATTAAACCCAATCCGCCCAACTAGTTGAAGTTTGGGCGGGTTAATAACCCGCTCATTTATTAGTTCAACCCATCTCAACCCATCTCAACCCAACCAATTTCAATCCATTTAAAATTGGGTTGATATGCAACCCGAATTGACTCGAAAGAGATCTTGCCAAAATATTTTTAAAACACTTTTTTTTAATTTGATATGTTTTATATAGTCAGAATAAAGAAAAATATAATTTAATTAAGTATTAAAATATTGAAAAAGAGCAAATAAAATAAGTAAAACTTAGTAAAAGTTGGGTCGAGTTGGGTCTTGACCCGCTCTATAACCCATTACTCAATCCGTTTTGACCCAACCCATTTTGATCCAAGCAAATTCGGGTTGGGTTAGGTCTTGACCCGTTTGTTGTCTTGATTATAACCCGCTCAAATTTGACCCAACCCGCACCCCTAAATAAATGGACCTTGTTGAGTTCTAATACAACCACAAAGGCTAGTTGATGAAGTGAGGATCGGCCAAGACCATATAAAGACCGCGCAAGCATTCCCCAAACAGTATGGCACTTAACACCCCCTCCTCACCCCCAACATAGGGACAAACAATAATAGGGGTTGGTTTAGCTCAATGTTGTCAAAAGTGTGCTTAAACCCTGAGTAAGGCTCAAAATGTGTTGAGAACTTCATCTCACTCGCCATGAAGGTTCTAAGGCATACCTTTCCTTCCTAATGGGTCTCTTATGAAGAGGCGACATCAAACAAGTGATGTTTCACTTTATCGTAATTTTTTTCCAACTATTATGTAATTCATGCTTATCATTATTAATCTTAAGACTAAACATATGTATTTATGTTTTCCCCCATTGAGCCTTCTTTCATTGAAGCCCATGCTTTATTTGCATTTTACCCTTAAAGCCCCAATGAACTTGAACACTAGCCTACCTCTAATATCACATTGAATTGTGTAACCATCTCATCTAAAAGCTTAAGTTGTTAGAGAGAACATACTTACATTTACTTAACTATGTCCTCAACACCTGGCAAACCTAACTCTTCCACCCCCAACTGGTTTTGGAGCATCTTACAAAGTGGACAGATTCACTTGATTAGTGATAACAGACTGACACAGCACAACCTACAAAAGAGGGGGGTTTCTTTGTGAAATTTAGATGCCATCTATGAGGAATAATCTGAAGTTGAAAAACCACCTTTACTTGAACTACAGAATCACATGTCCAATCCGAATCATGATTTTAGCCAATTAAAAATGAAATTGCCTTTCATTACACAACCATAAGACTACTCTAGTGTCGGTAGAGGATGTGTGTAAGCACAAGATCAACAAGTGAACGAAATTCCACCCTCCTGCTATTCAGGTGAAGACATGGTTTTAAAAACGAAAAGTGCAAAAAGAAAAGGAATAAGGTCAACAACAACATCATACCCAGTGAAATCCCACAAAGTGGAGTCTAGAGAGTGTATGCAGACCTTACCACTGCCTCTCAAAGGTAGAGACACTGTTCACAAAAGACCACCAGCTCAAGCAAATCGAAGCAGTAATTTTAAAAGGAAAAAAACATGACAGCCAATAGCAAACTAGTGCGGAGCATATATGCTAAAAACCGTAATATTCACAACAAGGTGCAGTCACCTACAACTACGAGCGACACAAAGCTCCACCAAGCTAACAACATGAATGGGCTAGTAATACGAACACCTTTCAACTACCTACTACCCTCATCCATGACCGCCATAATCTCCTATCTAAGGTCAAGTCCTCGATATGCTTCGGACGCATCATATCCTAACTAATCACCTCTCTCCAATACTTCTTTGGCCTACCTCTACCTCTCGTTGAATCCACTATATCCGGTCTTTCACAACTTCTTACAAGGGCATTCGCATATCTCCTCTTCACATACCCAAATCATCTCAATCTCCCTTCCCTCGTCTTGTCCTCCATGTAGGCCACTCCACTTCGTCTTGAATATCCTCATTCCTAATCCTACAGTTCCTACTATGCCCATACATCCATTTCAACATCCTCATTTCTGCCACTTGCATCTTCTAAACCTGAGAGTTCTTGACTAGTCAGCACTCCGCCCGATACAACAAAATCAATCTAACCACTACTCTCTTAACTTCAAGCTTTGGCAGTACATTCTGGTCACACAAAATGTCAAATGCAAGCCTCCACTTCATCCATACCGCACCAATACAATGTGTGACATCATCTTTTCCTATTCAACTTATTATACTTATGCCTGATGATAAAAGATTGCTAGAATACCTGAACTTGGTTGCTCCTCCAGTTTTATCATGTGTACACCAAATGAGATGGATGTATACTAATACTTCTCTGCTCTTATGAAAGAGGCTATACTATAGCTATATAATATTTATAGAAACAGTACGGGGAAAATATCATTGTCGCAAGATATAGCAACAAAGCCAGCCACCAATGGACTCCATAGAGAAAAGTAATATGAAGAGGGTGGGAAGAAGAAAAGAATGTACCTATATGCACTAACATGTATATGTAGTAGGAACTACATAAAGGACTTCCAGATTTCTCTGTTTCCTCCACGGAGAATCATGCACGCAAATAGTCATACGAACAATGTCCAGTTTGCACAGCACCCCAAATGAAAAAATATTATTGACATGTTAAATAATTGGCATGGCAGGAAGCCAATCTTGCCATTAATTATCTCACAATTACAACATCCAAAAGAGTTCCTCATGTATCCACAAGTATTATTAATACACACGTTTGAAAAAGAATAACAGCTCGCCATATATGCTCATAAGTAGATTAACACACAAGTCTTAACAAAGAAGACCTTTCACCTGTTGCCTCAGAAATGCTGTGTCTATTTCAGATATAAAACGAAAAAGTGGTTCCATTTGCTTCCAGAATGAGCTCGAAAGGGCTTGAGCTGCAATAGAAATAGGATCATACTAATAAGATTTGTTTTTTAATCAATAAATAAGTAAAATAGCAGTGGGTTCAATTAGTGCCACAAAGAAAGCCAAAAAAGCATGGTGACTGATAGTATACCAGTGTTAGCAACAGCACTTGCAGCAGCCAGTAGTTCTTCAAGGCCATCATCTGAAACAAATAAGAAGATATATGACAATAAAAATCAATAACAAAGCACATAGTCATTCAGCAGCTATAATAATCAAGCCTACATTGCTGCTACATTACCTAGAAAATCGGCTGCAACATCCATCATTGCATGCTTCTGTCGTTTATAAGCCCTACGATCAGAGAGCTTTCTCGTAGGTGGTCTGCCTCCTTTGCTGGACAAGTATTTGCATAAAATCATAAGTTACTCTATTGTAGTAAAAAGTAGAATAAAAAGCATACCAGCCATCACATTGAAAATGAGTGAATGTTCAACCTTTCTGTCTTATCCAGAGAATGTCTAGAGGTTCTTAGTTGTTTTGCAGTTCCAACATTCCCAAGCTTTTCAGCCATCAACGGCATTAGGGACCTAGCAGATGTAAAACCCCTCCCACTCCGCCCTTGTCTGCGAATACCATCTCCAAAGTCTTCTCCACTAGCCACCTTATTTTTCCTTGGCGGTAGCAGCAATGTTGACATCTTCTGTACATTCCCAGCTTTCTCATCCACTTCATCAGACCTCTTGCCCTTGTCTTTAGACTTGATTTCAGCAGCTCCAAATTCCTCAGTTTCAGATACAGTTGGAGAGAACAGATCACTTTTTAACTTTTGTTGGGGGGAAGAGCTAGACAAACGCCTCTCATTACGCAGAACATCACTTGTGCTATCCAGGGTGGAAATTTCATCATGATTGGGAACAATGGGAAAATTATTCCTTCTTGCGGGTCGAGAGATCTTTTGGGGCCTTTGGCTGGCCCACTGAGCAACAGGTGGTGATGAGGACCTTGTAGAAGGATTGCGCTTTCGATTACCTGCCCCAACAGCAGTTGGAAGTTTATTTGTGCAATGAGACATTTCCCAATCATTAGCAGCAGCTGCCCGCGGAACCGGAGGAGACATTTTTGGTGCAATGCCTGAACCTGATCGTGGAGCCCTAGTAGCAGAATTCAATTTTGTGCTCGATGTAGGGCTAGGTGATGTAAATTCTTCACGAGCCGCTGCCTTCACTGTACTGGATGAATAGAATAGATAAAACGTATGGGGAATGTAAGAATAGGAAGAAAAGAATGCCTAAAGAAAGAGATTTCTCAGAACAGTTTCAAAGCATTAGCTCACAAAAGAAATTGCAAAGACCAAAGTATAAATTCAACAAAAAAGAATGAAAAAGGAAGTGCAGAAAAGGGTCTCCATACTTGTTGACTGTTCTGAGATTCACCCTTTCTTTATCTGAACCAAGAAGACGATCTCTCCTATCTGGAAGATGAGGATGGTTATCTTGGTCAACCTTAGAACGCATGCCTAAGGTAACTTGCTGTGTTGCACCATCAGCTTTTCCAACACCTCCAGGAGTAACCCCAGGTCTACTTGAACACAATGGAGATATGCTCAACATAAAAGAAGTGTTTTCTAAACATAACAAAAAGTTACATTTTTACCAATTGCAATGCATTCACAAAAACAACCCTGAACCTCAAAAGGGATAGAATATTTAAATATTTTGATTAATGCGTATCCCTGAAATAACATATTTGCTCATATCAAATTATAAGTCTTCTTTTTTTGATATGTAGATAGTTATAACTTTTCCTGTTACATCTCCAACAAAAAAGATACTTTCTTCTATAAACTCACCAAACTTGTCTGACTGAATTGAATACCTCCTAGTAAGATAACCTAATTGACTTAATAAAATAAGTATATTTTCCTTGACCTTTTTGCTCAAAACTTTGCTGGCAACTAAATAGCATGTGTAACGTTCAAAATTCACCATCTCTATATTTCCAATTGAAACCTAAGAACCTTCAATTTCTTAACATCCATACCAAATAGAATATGATGAAATATGTGACACGATCATGTCAGAAGTGGAAAAGTTACTTGTAATAACTTGTCAAAGGAACTTCAAGGATCCATACGGTTATGTCTCTATCATAAAACGTTAGCAGTTCCATGCATGGGTTAATTAGTAGTGAGCCGTTTCTTTATCAAGCAAATATTCAATAATTGCCTAAAATGTCAACAATTATACTTGAACAAGATAAACTGAAATTTCAACTTGTTTAGGTAACAATTTACGATATCATGACAACATATGCATGAATCCATAACAGACATTGTTATACCCAGCTTTCATGAGACTCTTTCTCATGCCAGCTTACTGGACACACGACAACAACAACAGAGTAATCCCACGAGGAGATTTGGGCAGGTAGGATATACGCAAACCTTACCCCTACCTTTGTGAGGTAGAGAGATTGCACATAGGCTCAAAAGAAATGTAATCAAAAGCACGGTTGAAAGGGAAACAAAGACAGCAAGATAAACAAAGGGAATGAAACAACAGGTAACAGTAAAAACAAAGAGTCCGGTACTATGCAAATCACTTTCGATGCCGCACCCCTGTAGACGCGACATGGGAGTGGGAGTGGGAGTGGGAATGGGTGTGGATCCGTACCCAATCTGTACAACCAATTTTGGGTACTTTGACCAAAACCGACCAAGAAATTCCATACAAATTCAGTCACTTCTGTAATTGAAATAAAAGTTAAGGTGAAATGAAGAAAATAAAACCTTGTAAATAGAAATTTCTATATCACTCCTTTCTGTTTATGTCCTTCCAAGATACTGCTCTCGGTCAACATCTTCTCCTCAAGTTCACCACATAATTGGGGTTTATCTATAAATATTTGAATTATTCTTAGCCACTCATATCATACCAGGAATGAAGGATCCGAACCCTAGATTAGCCCTCATATCAAACACTCACACCCAAGTCCAAGAAACATAGCCATGAATACCAAATAATGCTACTAAATGAGGAGAAAATGAGAAGAGGAAACTAACCCCCTACCTCTCCAACATAAAAGTAGGACCACACTCAGCTATCTATTACCCTTCTACCCTAATTCTCATCTTCCAAACCTTCCTACCTAGGGTTATACAAAAACAATATGGTATCATTTTCATATTAGTCATCCTCACTCTCTCTACTTCATATGGCCCAACAAGCATACCTCACGACTTATTGTCTAATTAAGCAAGGGAAGCAAAAATGACTCCATAAATCAACTAAAGTAACCACAACGTATCATATCAAATCAATGCCTACCATTAGCCCAAAAGCAAAAGACAGGACGGACAAGAAGTTCCAATTTTACTTACCATTAAAAGACTTCAACTTTTACTTTAGCGGAAGTGTCTGGGTTCCACTACTTCTCTAGACCTATGCACTTAGTATAATTTAGTTATTGAGAGGTAGTTGTTGAGATAAAAAACACTTCCAAATTGAGAGGTAGTTGTTGAGATAACAAGCACTTCCCAACTAATACCACATACAGCATAGAGAAGCAGCCAACAAAAAAATAACCACAAGTAGCTCAAGGACGTCTACATAATCCTAGGAAAATAAATTAAAAGAAATGACACAAAAACCTGACACACGCTTTGTTCTATTTTAAAATTCAACATTGACAGTTGAAACACTACCTGAAGCCATGGGTGTCAGAAAGTCTTGATCGGCTATCACTAGAAAGTCGTGGCTGCACTCCTTGCTTTGGCTCCCTCTGGCCATCAATAGGTTTTGCCGTCATGGAACTAGCAGCATCTGGTTTAATTCCAGAACGCTTCTTTTTCATCCTCAGCTTCTCCCAACCCTCCACAGCAACAGATGGAATATGATCTTCTCCCTGACTTGTGCTACCATTTGGAAACCTCAGTAACTCCCTATCTCTATCTATGTTCCCAGCCGGCCTTGCGGGAGTGTTTGCCCGTACATCAGGCTAAAATCAAAAACAACAAATCTGTCAGTTTTGAGAATGTTAAGCTGCATCCAAGCACAAACTCGAATGAAAGAATGGATTTAGGTGAGGAAGCATGTAGCCTGGCCAAAGATTTACATCAAGTAGAAGGAAAGCACAATATGCCATATATATTACGGGAAAAAAGATATCTTTACAGGATACTTTCAACAGCAAGTATCTTTGTTGTTGCACATATGTTTGGATAAAAAAGGAAACTATCTGAAACACTTCCAAATAAATTCTACATTGGAATCTCTTTCCATGAACAAACAAAGTTTTAACAAGGAAGAAAGATACTATATTAATGCTTAAGTATCCAAATAAAACTACCATTTTTCCTGAGACAAGTATCCAACTACATCAGTTCATTTGTTAGTGTTAAAATAGCATTTTCGCCAAAAAAAGAAGATCCAATCTTAACTGCCCAACAATACCAAAGCTTCATTAGATAGTTACAGTGTTAATCCACATTTAGCTGATCTTACCCAGTAATAAAAAGCAAAATAAAGAAAGTTGATCTCCAAAATGAGTCAGTCCCCTAGCTTACTCAGCAATACTATTGCAGGAGCAGGAAACACATGGAAGAATGCAAAGAGAAATCTCAACAAAGGCTGGCAATGTAGACAAAATACCTCTTTTTGATAACGTAATGTAAATAAAATACCTCAAAAGAGCGAATTTAAATCAAAATACAAAAGGATACAAAGAAATTACAACATAATGATACAAACCCTCATATCCGCCATAGAAGTTCGAGTTCGTTTGCTTGGAACAGCAGTTTTAACCCTTTCTTCAGACTTTTGTTGGTCAAACTCATAACCACTGGGAGAACAATGACTCTGAGTACCTGTTTTACCAATGCCTGTCCCTGAAACTGATCGATCACTTGGGAAAAATGGCATGGGCCGATCAGTTGATAAGGCATCAGACCGAGATCTCTTCCTTGATGGAATGCTTGGAAAACATTTGTTGAGCACAGATAAAGATTCAGTGAATATCTTTACACGTTCCCTGATATGTCAAGGATTTATATGAATACAATGTCTCTTCAAAACCTCATTCCAAGTTAACAAGAAAAAGCATATAGAAGAAGAACACTGTATCCAAATAACTACCTAGCTTTAGTGCAGCTTTCACGAAGACCAGTCTTCAGCCGTCTGGCGTCCTCTGCAGAGGGAGAGGGGTACAGTTTGCCTTTAGAAGACACCAAAGGAGAATCCTCCACCGGCACTCCTAAGGTTAAACTGGTAAGCCTCTTGAAATCAATAATCCGATTAAGCTTGTGGTCCGTAACCATAGCTTTTGGATCAAAACGTAAACACTGGAAAAAGTTAACCGCATCTGTACGTGTTACGGTTGAAGCACTTCTTGTCATGCTTGGAAGAGAAGAGAAGATCGGATTCTCCATGTTCTCACGGAAGCTACCTGACCGATCCAATGAAGCAGTAGGCGCATAGGATCCACGCTGACCGGAGGCATATAGTGGCCTATCTGGACTACTAGAAGACAGATCAAATTTACTAGATG
The DNA here is from genome assembly GCA_025642045.1 of Solanum sejunctum. Taxonomy (NCBI): domain Eukaryota; kingdom Viridiplantae; phylum Streptophyta; class Magnoliopsida; order Solanales; family Solanaceae; genus Solanum; species Solanum sejunctum. The sequence continues at coordinate 4,472 of JAOTQJ010027974.1, read as the reverse complement.
CTGACATTGCATCAATTTGCTGACACTCTTTGTGTGACCGACCCAGTGAACACAGCTGTGCATGGCACTGCTCTTCAACAATAATGCATGAAGCCCAACTCAATCTCCTAATAAATGTGTCGTGAATATAGTGCTCCTGCAAGGATACCATCATTAAGCCATTCAACGCACTACACACAAGTCAAAGACTAAATAAAAGTTGTGTAATCTACTGGCAGCTCTAAAAAAGGATTGTGCAATAAGTAAATCTCTTGTGTGTGTTAACTCGTACTTATATAAGCTCAGCAAAAAACGCCAAAATCAACCGACAATCACGAATGCCCATACGGATACAAGCAAGATGATATCAACACATAAATATAGGGACAACTAATTCTAAACTCAATAAATGAACAAGTCGACAAACTTTTTGCTTGTGAATTTTCATGCATTCTGACAGCTTTATACATGAAATTATTATTCACTTTCTAAAGTATACAGCCAACAAAGAGCTGAATACTGTCAGCCCTCAGAAGTGGACAAAACAAGCGGTGAGGCTCAAATCCAAATATTAAATAGCAACAAAAGTTTGAGTTCATATGTTGTTGAACTAGGTCCATTGATACTTCTAACATTGCTATAATTCTTTTAATAGCCTGCAGTTATAGCAATCAACATTGGTTTATCCCTTTCTTTTTTTTCACACTTACCAAGTTTGACCGCAACATTCATCAAGTGGCAGACCAAAAAATCTTATCCAATTCAACCTTAATTCTACTTTCCACTTTTAAAAATGTTAGTGATATCAAAAATTAAGAAAAAAAAAAAAAAAAAAAAAAAAAAAAAAAAAAAAAAAAAAAAAGGGAAAAAAAAAAAAAAAAAAAAAAAAAAAAAAAAACTGGGTAACTAATAATTGCTGTGATCAAAGACAGAGATTTGACACCCACACTTCATGTAATGCTCCTACACTTTAACTTGAACAAAATGCCAAAAAATAATAATAATAATAAAGACAAGCAAACCCATAATTAAACAAATTTAACAAAAAGCAGCAAAGATTGCATATGCTTTACCTGGCAACTTTATCAGTAGAAACAAACTAAAATCTCAAACAACCGCGCGATCTCTACAGCTTTGAATAGGAAAATCTGAAATTAACAACAAATTACCATCAAAAATTAAGTAACTCAAGCTTCAATTAGGGTTTTGAAAAGTTCGATTTTGTAATTTAAAAAAATCAAACAAGGAATACCATACACATTCAACAACAAAATGAAAATTCAGATATCAATTTGTGTATCTGACATACCTAGATTCTCATTAATTAAATGCATGAGATAAGTAGAGAAAGATCATTACAGGAACGTCGAAAGAGTCGTTGATCGGTGGAAGGAAGTCGGTCAAGCAATAACGTGGATCTTTTTTGGTCTGTTCACCCGCTTTTAATTTTCTTAAGCCCGAAACTAAATTAAAATGGACCAAAAGCCTTCATATCTTTTGGGCCTCGCATCTTAATCCACCAGCCCATTTTTTTTAGTTTAGGAAAATAGGCAAATAATCACTTTTTAGGCTACTAATTATGATAGCTATACTTTCAAAAGTAACTTGTAAAAAATGAGCCACTTTATAACGAGTTGGATAAAATATTTTCCAAACTAATGGATTCGGCTACAAATTTCACTTTTTTTTTAAATTTAATATGTTATCATGTTTGGCCATAAAATTTCAAAATGTAACTCTCCAAAATATTCAGAAATTTGAAAAAACAATAAAAAAGTATTTTTACCTTTTTCATTAAAAATTACTTAAAAAAAGTAAAAAAAAAAATAACTTCAATATTCATGACCAAACACAGCTATATCATTTTTACTTTAAAAATAAAAATTATAACAATAACATATCTAGTGATATCCTACAAGTGGAGTTTTGAGAGAATAAAATGCATACACACCTTACCATTACCTTATAGAGATAGAAAAATTATTTCTTAAAATCAAAAATTACTTTTTAAAAATTTTACTATGAAATATTCAAATGCCTATTAAAACTATTTTTTCCATGTTGCTTATAGTTTGTTAATTATGTGTTGTGCTTAAATTATTTATTTTGTTATAATCAACATGAGGTGGCCGTTTATCGTATATTTTGATAAAAATATAGTTCCTACTATATTAGAAAAGGTTTGCTCAACATGTCTGTTATATGGCATAATTTTAACTAAGAGCATATTAGTCATCTTATCTTATATATTTCAGCAATGAATAATTGTATCAAATTCAATTCAAGTATTGGATTCATTCGAGTGCAAAAGAGGATGAACTGTGCATTCTATTACTGTACTACAAGAAACACGTTTATGATATTTCCTACAACTAGGTGCATGCATTTTTCTTAGATACTCATATTTCACTTTTTTATTAGCTCTATAGAAGACAGTTGTATACACATTCAATTTCATTTTTTGGTCTTAATTTTCTAACATTATTATTTCTTTCTTCTTCCTCTTTTCAAACAGTTATTACTATGTTTCTTAAGCATCTCGTTCTAAAAGTATTTTAAATTCTAACCGCTGAACTTTTGGCTACAAGTTGGTCCTTCTTTGGTGTTGTCTAGAGAGATCTCCATTTTTTTATTTTGGTGGTGGTTAATTTTATTCTTTTATCAATTTTTTAAGACTATTAGATTGAGTAATGATACGGAGAGTCTCATACCTTTTTTTTATGTTGATAATTGTTTAAAGATACTTTTTTTTTGAAAAATTTTATAATGATTGTTTGCATGTCATTTTTATGGCTTCTTATTTAATATTTCTTGAATTTTGTAATGTTAGAAGTCTCAAAAAAATACTAGACAGATATTGTAACTTGCAAGAAATATCATTGCTACAACTTGAGAACTCATGAAATTTGAGAAAGTTCTAGAAAATCACATCGAAAGAAAAAGATTTGTTGACCGTTTACTTCTTCATGATCTCGATAAGGCGAAAATCAATAACAAAATTTATATGGCTCTCATAAATTAGATAATGCATATGTACTGTCAATTGGATAGTGGTGAATTTTGGCATAGGATTAGCATGAGAATGGGAATATGATTTTTCTAGTGAAATCACATCTGAAGATAAAAAAAAATCAATTATTTAAATATGAGTGCAAACGTACTAAATTTGACAAAAAAAAAAGAATTTATTAATGGGTTCAAGAAATTTTCAAATTAGAAGAAATTGAACTTCAGAAAAAGAACAATGGAGTTTCAATTGTGGGAAGAATGATTACAATAAGAAAAATGATCATTTTTTTATCGATTTAAGAAGTTATCATGGCAGAATTTGAGAAGAAAGAAGGATCGAGAGAGAGTTCCAAATTTAAAGTAATTGCATGTGAGCGTTTTATTTTCTTCATTTATTTATTATTAAGCACTTCATTTTAAGCCTTTTTTTACTAATCTTCTTTTATATATATATATCCTTTTTACAAATTATGAAATGATTTTCTCTTTGTTGCTATATCAACAATGTTGGAAATCTTATGAAAAATACTCGATCATCATGAACATGAACATCATTACGAACACGAACCCTTCATCACGAACTGTCACAACCCAAAAATTGGGCGTGATGGCACTTGCTCAATCCCACCAAAACAAGTCAGTCTTAACTTAAAGGGATAACAAACATAAAGAGCGAAAGTAATTTAACTAGAGTAGATAACTAAAATTGAGAAATTTTCATCAACTTAAATACCACCCAAGAATTGGTTGTCACGCGTACAAGCCACTAACAATACAGAAAATCAAAGAAATACAAGTCCACACTGTCCTTCTTCTTGAATAGAATAAGTACAGAAGAAATAGGAACAAGAGAGTCAGCTAGATGACAATAACTACCTCTCTACATCTCCTGAGAATCCTCGGTGGATCAAGAAAATACTATTCACTATTCGGGTTCACAACCTACACAAGTGTAGAAGCAAGGGGTGAGTACCAAATACCACGCCGTACCTAGCAAGTCAACTAACAAAATAAGGAAGTTTAATAGAATACATAAACTCCTTTCGTCCCAGTCGATCTCCACGACTACAAACTTCACAGAGAGTTACTCCGACCCAGCAATACATCATATATAATAAAGATGGTATTTCACCATATCACAATTTCGAAAGCACAAGCTAATAATAATAGCACAATCAATCATAAGGATAGTACCATGCTATGCAACAGTATGCAAGGGTGATATGCAATGCATTATGCAATTATTACATCACTAAAAATATCTCGACATCACGTCATCATCGGCAAAGACCTCGGCATTGCACTATCATCATAAATTCACCGGCATATTACCTCGGCATCATAATATCATCATAAATTCGCCGACATATTACCTCGGCAACACAATATTAATATCCAGAATCAATACAAATATGCATGTCATGGAATGAACATGATATGAATTCCACAAACATATTCACTCATTACTTCCAACCACAACATAT
>JAOTQJ010027973.1:0-52895 GCA_025642045.1 Solanum sejunctum | reverse complement strand
TTGTTGAACAGGTAAATCTATTTGTTCTTTAATCATATTTTTAATAATTCTAGGTTTATTAAACCAAGACATAATAACAGATATAAAAAGGTAAGTATTAAATAATAACCTTTACAATCCTTAGTAAATCTTCCAGGCTCTGATACCAAGTGTTGAGCAGGACCTTCTTAGGGTCGTAGGAACTTTTACGAGGCTGGGGCAAATTTTATAAAGTTAAATATATTTTATAGCAATATCGCGGATTAACCGTCATAGACCCAACCGGGAACACCCCTAGGCGATAACATCATAAAACCAGCCATACAGGGCTTACCAACGGAATTACAAGGTCTATACCCGAATTAATCCATCACCAACCATGTCGGGAACACCCCTGTTAGGGCTTGCCAACGCCATGATTTAAGCTATAGCATGCCATAAAATTGTTTTAACTTAGACCCATGCCAAAATCTTACCCTTAAAAGACTAGCTCGTATTTTAGAGTCATAGCCCTTATAGATCTACATTGAATTATATTAGTTATTATTTAACACTTAGGACTTTAGCCCATCATTTGAGCCTTATGTCCAAAATAAAATAAGGTAAGATATGATAAGATAAAATATTTCAAAATTAAAATTATACACTATTTCATTTAGAAGATATCCACTTACTGTGAGATAAACTAAATGTAAATATCTATTCTAATACAACACATTCAGTACTTTACTATTCCTATTTTAATACATTCTATTTGTTTAATATAACAAATCAATTAAGAAAACTTTATGTCATACAACTGATCTAACATTATAAATAGATCTTATTTCGTATTATTTTTGTACACTAGATCAAATTATCCTACGGGTTATTTTATATGTGAAATAAGATAAAATATTTTAAAATTAAAAATAAAAATTATTTTTATCTTTCAACTTGACTTTTAAAATCACCCTCCATCATCTCTCGCCCCTTCAACTTTGAACAATAATTAAACTATTCCCTTTATTCTAATTTAATTCCTCTTTCACTATCATTCTTTTTATTTATTAAAAAACTTATGGTACTTTATTTTCTTATTTCATATAACAAAATTTTCATAAAAGTATACACGTTATCTTTTGGACAAAAAAAGTGAGAAATACTAATTATTACATAAGCTAATGATATTTTATAATGAAGTAAATTAGCATAATGATAAAACTAATTTTATTATTAATAATAAAAACTTTAATATTTATTTATACAAGTGAAAACAATAGAAAATAATAATTATAAAAATATATTCAGATGTAGGAAATACAAGATAATTGAATTAATTAAAATTAAATTTTTAAAAATATATTTATTTAGTTATTTCTGGAAACAGCCGCTTTATGTTTTTAAACATAGGGGTTAGGCTGCGTACATCCGACCTCCCCTCACCCCGCAATGAGCGGGAGCCTTTTGAGGCATGGGGGTATGTTGTTGTATATTTATTTAGTTATTGAAATATTTTAAACTATAATTTATGTAATAATCAAATTATGTCAATCAAAACTTGCTTATTTATATTGAAATTGGAGAATATCTTCGTCATTTATATTACTTGACCCCTTATTCTAAAGATGTTTTAATTTGCTTGTCCATTTTATAAAATTGATTTTTTTTGTATTTCTACTCTTATTATTAAATAACTGCATAAAGCAGCAGTAGTCAAATTTAAAATTTTAAAGTATTGTTAATAATGTTAGTTTAGTAAAATATACATTTAATTAAACTTTTTAAAGAGTGCGTGTCAAGAAGGCCATGTAATATGAAACACATGGAATAAACAAATGGAGAAAAATTAAAATACACATATACATACATATACACACGCTTAATGCATATTAAATTGAAATAATGATTCTAAAAATAATATTACATTTTGTCACAAATTCATAAAATTATTCTTCTACTTATAAAATAATGTTAATGAAAAAAGTTATAAATAACTAAGTTAAAAAATAAATTATATATAATATAAAGAAATATTAAATATATTCATTATAATAAAGATAAAATAAATAATGCACAAGATAAAGGGAAAAGTTGATTATTGTTACAAGAAAATTTTAATTTTTAAAGCAAAGTTCAAAAATGAAAATAATTTTTACCTCAGAATTAAAATTATACCCTCAAATATCAACTTAGTCCGAGATTAACTAAATGTAAACATTCAATCAAACAGTCTATAAATTCAATCTCCAGTTTTAACCTTAATCCTAAATATTCTTATCTTATTTATTCAACTTAATATTATTATACCTACCTTCTAAACTAAATAAATTAGTTATAAAATTATAGTTCCAAAATAACTTTATCCAGAACCAAATCACTACAAAAGTTAAGAGGCGCCAGACAAATGTCTCCATCTAGGAATAAAAACCATCCAGAAGTTTCCCGAGAATTCTACTCGTTTGAGTTTTGCTCTCTTGCAATGAATGAATTGAACCACCAATTAATTTTGACTCTATTTGAAAAGTCAGCTACAATCAAAATAAATATAATTAATAAGGTTGTAATTAGTTTTCTAATAACTATACAATTTACTAATTATTTTGATATATTTCAATAACTCTTTCATGCAATTTTAAGACTCAAAATCAATCCTTGAAATTCATTTAGAATTCTGTACACAAAAAATATATATGTAATCCCATCAAAATCGACGTTCCAAACTCAATAGAATTATTGAAAATTGAATCCAAGATTTTGTTGATAAGAAATCCGATTAAGCCTTAATTCTGACTTATGTAACTTGAAATAGCAAAACAATATTGGGGCAATCAAAAATTATGACAAAGTTGCTTTTAGCACTAAAATAACTTCTCGAGACCATTGGAGTAATGAGAAAATCGATCCGAATATCGAAACTTAAAACGTTAACCAAAGTCAAACCAACTCAAACTTTAACTCATTTTTCAACTCCGGACTTAAAATCCACATAACAACACCAAATCTGATTCCGACAACTTTTCAAGACCAATTTTTATATTTTAGAAATAATGAAATCGACATAATTTCATTCTGACACTCGATTATTAAATGACTTAAATTTGACAATTTAGACTCAAAAATCCAATCTTTGGCAAACATCTCAACTTAACACAAAATTTCCAAAAAATAATTTTTAGAACCAATCCAATGTGACTCAAGGAGGCTAACGAGAGGGGAAAAGAGTAATTTTGCCGAAAAAGTCAAAAAAGACCTTCAGAGTCATTACATCATCCACCACTAAAAATCATATTCATCCCCGAACATATAAGATTTCAAGATTGTGAGCATAACTATGTCTTGATCACTCTTTAATCATCTCTTGAGGCTTCAAAATTGCGTAGGTGATTTGTGGAGGCTTTCAAGATTGACGACAAAAGGGGATGGTATATACTGCTCCTTATGGCCCTATTTGCAAGCATTGAGCTTTGGAATGATTGGTATTTGATTCCCTTGAGGGCAAGCGAAAGTTCAAGTTGGGGGCGTTAATGGGTCCATAATTTGGACTTATATAGAGCTTAGAATGTAAGGAAATATTGTCCTAGATGTGTTATTATGCTTCATATGTTGATTAATTTGTATGTTTTATGTTAGGAATTAATGAGGATAAAAGCACATGAAAGGGCAATACTCAACAATGCAAAACTTGAGTTATTAATTTATATGTTTAATGCCAAGGTTCTTTATTCACTTCCCACTTCTAGATGGCCCTACAACATGGTTTGGGCACTTGGTTAGACCGGAGTACAACATTTCATCCTCAGACAGATAGGTAGTTTGAGAAGACTGTTTAGGTGCTAGAGGATATGCTTCGAGCATGTGTCATTGACTTCGGTGCTAGGTGGAATCAATATTTGTCCTTGGTGGAGTTTGCTTGCAACAACAATTATCATTCCAGCATCCACATGGCTTTTTTTGAGGCCTTGTATGGCCAAAGATATAGATCACCCATAGGTTGTTTTGATTCTGTTAAGATGGATAGACTTGATACAGACTTGCTTAGAGATGTCATGGAGCAGGTTCATTTGATTCAAAGTCAGCTACTAACAACTCAAAGTCACTAGAAGAGTTATGTTGATAGGCATGTTTGACCTTTGGTATTCATGCAAGGTGACTGAATTTGGTTAAGGATCTCACCATGAAAGGTGTCATGAGGTTCGGGAAGAAGAGTAAACTCAGCCCTAGGTATATTGGCCCTTTTGAGATTCTAGATAGAGTGGGTGAGGTAGCCTACAGAGTTGCCTGCAGATCGATATTATCTTCAGTACATCCAGTATTCTATATTTCTATGCTATGGAGATATATCCCTGATAAGTCTCATATGATATCTAGTGATTTGATTGAGTTGGTTCTAGACTTGACTTATGAGGAGGAGCTAGTGGTTATTCTAGACAGGTAAGTCTAGAAGCTGAGGATCAAAGAGCTAGCTTCCGTAAGATTCTAGTGGTGACACCTACTTGAGGGAGAGGCTACTTGGGAGACTAAGTCAGACATGCAGACCCCCTATCCTCATCTCTTTGAGGGTTCAGGTACATTCCTTACTTTATGTTCGAGGATGAACATGATTTTTAGTGGTGGATAATGTAATGACTCTGACGGTCTTTTTTGACTTTTTCAACAAAATTGCTATTTCCCTTCTCGTTAGCCCCCTTGAGTCACGTTGGATTAGTTCTAAAAATTGGTTTTCGTAAATTTTGTGTAAAATTAAGATTTTTGTCAAAGACTGAATTTTTGAGTCTAATGTCAACTTTTAGGTTATTTGGAGTTTCGAGTGTCAGAATGGAATTTTGTCAATGCCATTATTTCTAAAAAATAAAAATTGATCTTGGAGGGTTGTCGGAATCAGATTTGATGTTGTTATGTGGATTTTAGGTTCGGAGTTGAAAATTGAGTTAAAGTTTGAGTTGATTTGACTTTGATCAACATTTTAAGTTTTGATGCTTGGGTTGATTTTCTGATTATTCCAATGGTCTCGAGAAGTTATTTTACTGCTAAAAGCAGATTTGTCATATTTTTTGAGTGCCCTAATATTGTTTTGCTATTTCAAGTGGCCTAAGTTAGAATTAAGGCGCTTAATCGGGTTCCATCAAGGTGATCTCATATCCAATTTTCAACGATTCCATTGAGTTCAGAACGTCGATTTTGATGGGGTTACATATATGATTTTTGTGTACTGGATTCTAAATGAATTTCGAGGGTTGATTCTGAGTCTTGAAATTACATGAAAGAGCTTTTGTTGTGTTTTTGTCAAAACTATCTTCAACTTTTAAAACTCATGATTTCAGTTCCAACAATACAGATAGTACTTCAAAATAGGCCTAAAGCAACTTATGAAAGCGCAAAACAATAATTTTCACTGATAATCTCAAAAACGACCAAAAGATCATACATCGTTCATCACTGAAATAAATGTTCTTCCTCGAACATAAAAAAAAAAGTACCTGATAACGTTCAAACATATTCCTTTTACAGAATATGGACGATCTTTAGCATTCTATTTACCCAACTTAGAGTCGCGTTTGGTTCCATAGGGAATAGGTTGAAGCAACTCTACTAGTTATTCTACTTCGATCGTAGGTTCTATTTTTCAAAAATAAACAAATGCGGAAAAGTAAAATGGAAGTTTTGAACTAAAATCCTACTACGAGTATGAATGTGAATAAAATAAACTAAGGTTTAGACAGTTTGATGGATAAATAGGGTTGCAGTCCCCATGACCTATAACTAGTAAGCAATTAACCTTGGGTATATTATTCGTTATATTGCAAGTAAAATCTAGCGAGTTAGGTAACTTCTAGTTCACCTCCCAGTCCTTCCTAAAAGCATGTCATTTATCTACTCCCGGTCTCAGAATGTTTTCAACACCAACCTTCACTTTGGATTTCAAAGAGCTATCACCTCCCGATCTGACACATGCTAATCCCCAAGCCTTAGTATATCATCCCCTCCCGGGCTCAAGTGACTCAAACCTAGGTCGATTGTTTCTATCTACCATTATAATTTCCTTTTCCTAATCATTAATTTTCTCTCGAATAACTAACAAATACGGGTAAGTTCTCAATATGTACACACATCAAGAAAGATTTTTAAGAAAGGAAATCACAATACATGGAATACAAGCCCCAAATTAAACACTAAGTTTTGCCTATTTCATTAATCATGGTTCCATCAACCCTAGTTGTGGGTTTAAATTATTGAACTTGCAAGATCTTGAACAAGAATCATATTGTTATTCATAGTTATTCACTTACAAGGAAGAGTAAATCAATTCTTGAAGTCACACGAAGAATTCGGAGACGAAAACTTGATAAAATCTTCAAATGATAATGGAAACGCACAACTAAAAGTTGTGACTTTTATCTATAGCCCAAGCTGTTGCTGGATGAAAAGTTCTGGAAAAAATAATGTTTTTGATCGTGATTTCCAGTCTTCCAACCTCCCAATAATATGCTAAAAAGTCCTATTTATAATAAATAAAACCTAGCCTCCATCAATTAGGAAAATTAATGCTGGTTAGACTGGGAGAACTTTAAAAATCTGCCCACATGGCTCCTTCACGGGACTGACCACTAATCATGCTCAGTTTTACGTTCATCTTGGCCTCTTCGTGGTGTGCTAGTGGATGCTAGAAAGCTGCTGAAATGTTTCCCTGGACGGAGCTCTTCACGAATCGTACAACTCACCATGGGTCGTGAACGACCTCCACTACCAAAAAGCTATTAAATTGTGGCGGGTTTTTTGTCAAGTTGTGACGGTTCTTAACTACAACAAAAAAAATTATGGCGATTTTTAAAAATGCCACAATTTGCCTTGCCATGAGCATATAATAACGATTTTTTTGAATCTCCATGACGCACACCACAAAATGAATTTTAAATTTGTGGGAAATTTTTAAAAATAAAGAGTGGCAATTTAAAACTGTCGCAATATGATATTAACACTTTTAAAAAAAAAAGAACTGTGGGAGTTTATAAACACCTGCAATATGATAACAATGTTGCAAAAAAAATAAAATAATGTGGGAGTCTATAAAACACTACAATATAATTTCAGTTCTTTCAAAAAAAAAAAAATCCTCTGGGAGTTTCCAACCGCTACAATATGATCTTAACGTTTAAAATGTAATAATTAGTGGCAGTTTCATTTTGCCACAATATTTCTACTGCTTAAAATTAATTACTTTCTATTTAAAATTTAATTACAAGAACAAATAAATTAAATAAGTAACTAGAGGCAATTGATATCCACCACAATATTGTTGCTATCGAAAATTATTTTCTATTTGAAATTTAATTATATACTTTGATGAAGTAAGTTGTTCCATTACAAGCATCAAGAAGATGCAAAGAGTACAAAAGTAGATATGCTACCTCCATTACACGATAAAGAGACTCTGGATTCAGTCACAAAATCAAACAATGTAGAGGAGACTTAAACGTGACTATGGATGGTCTAGAGTTGAAAAGCTAACAAAATCTAAGAAAGGGCTAGAATTATTTACATAATGATTGATTGGACCAACAAAATAGACTGAACTGTGAAGTTCGCCCCTTGCCTTAACAACATGGTCATTGTCGTTTCCGTCAATCATAAAGATGTGACAATATGTGTTATGAAAAGAGTGTCTCCATGAGAATGGAGGTCTAATCTGCAAGTGCAACACAAAACATAAATAATAGAAGCACACTTTTAGCCCTTTCAAAATCCGACTGCAATATATCTATATAATTGTGCCTTCAACTTTAAACATAGAAAATCACTACCAAGTATCAGATCCAATGAGAAATATCAAGATTTTGGGATCCGATCTTCTGCTAACTTCTATAGACTCTATTCAACACACTTTTACTCAATAGGAACCAACTACTTGAATTTGAATATACATCAAGGCTTCATTTGGTATTATTCTTCAGTCAAGCCTAATGTTATTAAATGTAAAAGGAGCTAGAAAGTTCTAAGGTCTATTGGGGTTTTAAGCGCAAAGTGCAAAAAAAAGCATGAGCTTTCATGAAAAAAAGCAAAAAAAAATTGGAAACAATTCTAGACAATCATAAAAAAGATCTGAAAAGTACACAATAATAGATTGTGTAGACTTCAATGCTTGTACAACATATAATGAAGTCTCTTAAAAAAAGATGAAAAAACTCCACTGTTAAATCAATGAGGTAAAATAACATAAATTCTATTGATCAATTAAGTATCATACCTCACATAGTACCTCCATGGCAATATAGCAGTCTTCTTTCACTTTGTATATTAACCTTGAGAAACTGTAAATGCGTAAATCAGTGATGGGGTCTGAGGAAGTATGAGAAAGAGAAGACCAGGACCAGCCAGCACGCCTTGTGCAGTAAGAAAAGAATACATCTCATAGAAGTAGTCATCGATGAATCCTACTCGAGGCAATCGTCAATACCTTCACCAAAAGGACACCTTGGGAATGTTGAAGAAACTATAACCCACAAGGATTGCTAAACGAACCCAATAAACAGATTCTTACGTAACTAAAAACTTGAAATCCCAATAACATATAAAGTATACACTTGAAAAGTAGTGCATTAGCTTTGGCTAGAAGGCTTGACCAAATGACACAGAGATATACGGATTCCAAAGAATACCTTGACAAATGTTTCTTGTCAGCTTAGGTTTGTGAAAGGTAGTGACATGAACGTGATTTAGATACCAAGTCGCTGGAATCTTTAGCAGCATTATTTGCAAGAACCTGCACAAAAAGAAATTCATCAAAATTGATCATAGAACATTTATTGCAAGAGCATCATCTATTTTTATTTTATACAACTAGCAAGGACCTTTGGTATGACAAGTAAGGATTCAGCAAATTGTGCAATAGGCAACTACTCCCTTGACCCAATAGTAGTAGCTCGGTACTCCAAGTAGACACATAGTTGGCTGTAAATAGAGTAAAGTGTTTAAAAAAAGTAACTATTTTTACTTTATATATGTGCAGACATAAATTATCGTTGTATCTACTCAATCTATAAACTAAGGGTTGAAACTTGAAAACTAAATACAAGTAATCTTTTTATGACAAATAACTTTAATGTTGAATGGCTTATCTGAAAGAGAAAAAACAGGTCAAGTAAAGTCTCTCCCAACTTACTAATATGTTGATTGTCTGTCGTCTATTAAGAATGATGGTTTTTAGATCATTCAATGTGAATTCACAATCAGCAATTGACAAGTTATAACGAAACCACATAATTTTACCTTCTTTTTTTGATTAAGTAAGGTGATTCGGTCATACATAGATGAATAATACATACCAGGAATTTAGTATATTGATGGTTTCACATCCTGAGCTTTGGTTTCTCGTCTGTCTTCTTCCATTATAACAGTGGATACTTTATGGTGTTATTCAACAATATTGAAGATAAAGACATTGTTATTTGCTTAGGCCCATGCACCATTAATAGTAAACCAGTAATAATTCATGCTTGGAATGCTAGTTTCAACTTTGGGGAGGAAGTTCTTCGTATGATTCCACTGTGAGTATGACTGCCTAATCTATCGATGAATTATTGGAGAAATATAACACTGAGCCGAATTGGTAGTGTATTGGTATGTCCAATATATGCTAACGAGTGCACTACGAGTATAGAAAGAATATCGCATGCCCAAATTCTTGTGGAAATGGATGTTACCAGAGCCTTACCTAATATGATAAAAGTCCAGGACCCCGAGGGAAAGTTATTTGATCAAGAGGTAGAATATGATTGGAACCTAGCTATTGTACTAAATGCTTGAAAATAGGATATACTTGCAAAAATCCAGTTGAGATGAAACAAACACAACAAGATGATACAGGAAAAGGTACAAAACCAAAAGTGATGAAACTTTGTGGAACCCAAAGGTACCTGTTCAACAACCTCTCGAACCCAAAGGAACTTGTTCAACAACCTCCAAATCAGGATGCTTCCTCGAGCAATATGACGGAGGTAGAGATGTTACCAACTAAGACAACTTCTCCACTCCAACATAAAGAACCTGGTGAATCCCTATTCAAATAGCTGATGGAAATCAAGAAGCATGCTGGCAGATAGAAAAAAAATACATCCTCTGCAATCTAAGGTGTAGAAGGATAATGCAATAGAAATGGCTAATATTTAGCCCTTTGGTTACGTTAATCAACTAGTAACAGACAACCATAGCAAATGTAGCTGAAATTAGGCAAACTAGAAAGGGCGGTACAACTTCATCTAACTTTCTTACTCTATCCAGATGAAAGTAGTTACATGGAATATCAGGGGTTTCAATAAAATCTATAAGCATAAAGAGCTAATAAAGTTTTTACGAGTAAATAAAGTGGACATGATAGCTATACTAGAAAACAAAAACTAAGTAAAACAACTCAACAAATAGTTCAGAAAGTAGTGCCTCGTTGGGAAGCAATGTTCAATCATCAAAGTGAAAAGGAAGAGTATGGTTATTGTGGAATCCTACTGTTTGTAATTTCTCAGGAGTTCATATAACAGAGCAGTACATTCATGGCTTGGTGACTATCTATAGTTCTAACAAGAATTTTTTTATTTTACAGCAGTTTATGGGTTGCATACCAATCAAGATAGGAAAGAATTGTGGTGTGACTTGCAAGGGATAGCAAATACGATAACTACCCCATTGCTAATCATAGGGGACTTTAATGATATCATACATATCGAAGATGGAGTGGTAGGCTCTCCTGTTTAGGCTAATGAAATAAGTGACTTTGCAGATTTTATAAGAGAAGCTTGCATAATGGAGCTAAAGGGGTGGGTAGAAATTTTACTTGGACCAATAACCATGTATATAGCCAGATAGATAAAGTTTTGGTGAATGTTGTTTGGGTGCAAATGTGGTCATGTTTTGATATGGTTTTTACGGAACCTGAATTCTTAGACCATTCTCATTTGGGTGTATCACTAGATGATAAGCAAAATAAGGGTGCCAAACCCTTCAAATTATTCAATTGCTTGACACAACATCTCGAGTTCAAAAGTTTAGTTCAACGGGAGTGGAATGGTGGTATTACTACTAACACCTTGCCCTTGGTATGGAGGAAATTGAATTCTCCGAAAATGAAGCTGAAACAACTTAATATCAAAAGAGTTTTTAGGCATAAATAACAAGATCACAGAACTAAGGGGTGAGCTGAAGGTACTCTAGTGATAAATGGGATAAAGTAATGATCATAAAAGGTTATGTAAAGAAGAGAAAACACTCGAACTAGAACTTGGAAATGGGCACAGAGTTGAGGAGAGTACTATGAAATAGAAAGTCAAAATTGACTGGCTAAAACTTGGGGACTCCAATACATCTTTTTTTCATGCTTGCTTGAGGAATATAATAGCACAAAATCATGTTAGAAATTTAACAACAGATGATGCTACACTATTGCATACAGAAAAGGATGTCCAGGCAGAGGTAATTCATTTCTATAAGCAACTCCTAGGATCAACAACTAACAACTTCCTAGCATCAGAAGGGATATTATCCAACAAGTTATTGATTTTCTTTTTTTGAGGTGTACATTTCCACTTCAGTACTAAAAGAGTTTAGTTACCAAAAACATGATAAATCTGAACAATTCACAACAAATCGGCTCAAAGATCACACATAGCACCAAAATATACTAAAAAAGAACAACTAGTATTAACACAAATCATAAAACTCAGTTAGACATTGCATCTGTCGCCAAATTAGTAGCAACATTTGTCGCTACTGTATCATCAATGATATGATCTGTAGCTAGTTATACATACTCATCACCATCAGTAAAAAATTGATCGAGTTCTTGCTCTTGATATGGTTCATTCTCAAATACTTCATCTTCCATTACTTCACCCATATCGTACAAATCTCTTGGCTTTAGATGCACAACAACGCTTCACCCTTTATTGACAACATCATCCACATAGTACACTGTTTGTGCTTGAGTTGCTTCGATGTAAGGCTCATGTTCTTCACGTTCACCCGTATGAATCACTCTATCAAAATTAACACAGTTAAAATTCCAATGATCCTTTTTATACCCCGTATCTCGAGCAGTATTAGCCCATTTACATTTGAAAAGAAGAACCTTGAACTATCCATTATAATTACTCTCAATAATATCTTCTAACTTCCCATAATATGGTAACTCTACTTGCCTTAAATTTCCGTCCACACTACTTGCAACACACGATGTTTTGGAGGTTAAAAAACTCCTCTATTCTGTGTTTTCAGACCTTCTTCTCAAGCCAGAGTTTGAAATTTGGACCCATTGATGTTATATGCAGTAAATCTTCTTGCATTTACAGATGGACCTTGTGCTAAAAACTTTAGATCGATAGACATTGTATCTATTGTGTCTTGATTCATAATCTAAATCAAAATAAAATTGACTTCGTCAAATTTTTTCATTAAAATCAAATATAAACAATAAATAATGATTGCTTACTCACCCCCTTTCGAAACCAATCAACAAACTCTCTATTAACTCTCTTCTCTATCTCTGTAGGTGATGGTCTTCTTCCTCTTGAACTCCTCTTTATGTGTTCTCTAAATTCGCTATATGAAGCAATAAGTTAATGTTAAAGAGTATGATTAGCATACTTTAAATGTTACAAAGACAAAGAGTATAAAGTTTGTAATACTGACTCCACAAATGACATTACTACTGCACAATTCATAAGCACATATCGCTAAACTTGTAGTTTCTGCATATGATTTAAAACAAAGCTTTCTGTAGCTAATGCAGGCTTACCCAATTGAGGAAAGAGAGACAATATTCCAGAAGGATCAATATTATTTGGTTCATCATGGACACGCCTAGTGTCACGCCTAAAGTCCCATTAAGGCGGACTGACACCCGTTGCTGATAACGCTCGAGAGAACCAACCTATATCCATATGCTTTCTATACATATTATAAGTGATTTCTACATTCAACATGCCTTTAAGAAAGTAAGCATTAATAACAAGCCAAAAGAAAATACGTATGGCTAGGCCATTGGGGCCACGTTGTCTAAAGTATGAGACACGACCACACTTTAATTTACATAGTCTACAAAGCCTCTAGATAAGGAAAAGTATATGATAAGAGTCGAGATAGGCCCCACCTCCACTAACTATACAATACAAAATTATAAGTTCTAGACACACAAAGCTCCGAAGCAACCTAGAGTTTGGTAACAACAACTGAATATCCTGTACTCCTACTAGGGAGATCTATTAGCACCTGTACCTGCAACATAAAATGCTGATCTCCCGTAATGGACGTCAGTACGAGATAATATACTGAATATGTAAGGCAGGAAAATACTGTATATAAAGTAACAACTCAGATGAGACTATGCATTGGTGTAGGATAAGGACCACCTTTAGTTATACTAGGGGATCATGTACTTTATGTTCTTTTTATTACTTTACCTTTACTGTATAATTTGTGCACAACATGTAATACAAATGACCAACTGATCAGTGGTAAATCTATATTAGGATCGGTCCTGTCTAGGCTTTTCCTTTAACCACTTGGGCTATCCCCGTGATAGGATTGACCCTGACTAGGTGATTCTTCCACCCCTCGGGTTACCACCCATCAATAAGCAATATAATTTACCTTTCAATTACCTTTGAGATGATTCTTTTGGTGGTCACAATATTGGAGCTATAGGAATGTAGATGTAGCATGTGACATGTAGATAATTATATAAGATAATATAACCATGAAAAGAGTACGTTACACAAATAATGAAATGCGTATGAGATGAAACAACTCGTGAACTTTATTTAGCAACAAGAAACCATGTAACTTGGTATCCACGTATGTATGCAGATTTGAAGGTAACTATGTATGAGAGCATATGAATATGTGAAAGAGTGTAGACATGGTTAAAAGTTGATTCGGAGTTGGTAAGTGCTTTTACGTGCCAAGGAAGAATCTAGATTCCATGCCAAGTAATACGAAATCGAGTAGCCTTACATACCTCGCTATATGACCTCGCTATTACCTCAAGATAACCTTCCCTTCCTCCAAATATTTATCTACACTAGGTGATAAAACTAGCATTAGCAGCCAATAGATAAATCTTGGTAGCCCAATCTCATTAAAAAAATAACACACGGGCAACAAACGTATAATTATAAACCCGAGCATATTCTTTCAACCTTTTCGTCCCTAATCGTATTTTCTAATACACATTCTCATATAAATATAATGCACAACCTGTTTTAGTGCCATAACAATCTTACAACAGCCCATAAAGCACAAAACATAATAATTCTACAAAACATACAAATAGGCGGCATACTGTTATATCCCTTCGCTACATTTCGACGTCGACAATTCCAAACTTGTTCCAACTTTAACCAAACAGTCCCCACTATATATACAAATAACACCAATCCCGAAGGCTTGTGTCTGCCAAAAGCTTCCTTTTTTCTTTTTAGTCTTTCCTTGCAAATGAATATTTCAAAAACAATCCTCAAAATAGGTGTAGGACGTGAACCATAGTCCTCAATCAATCAGCCCACAATTTCTACAAACAACACACTTAGGATAACACGTTAAACCTCAATTGTTTATGTATAACCAAATAGTGCAGCAACCTTTATACATCATTATAGAACTCAAACAAATTAAGAAAAGCAACCTTCTTTCATAATCAAGCCAACCAAGAAGAGAAAAGCTCCCAAATAAACAAGAAAAGCATACAACAACCCTTGGAACACATGCTGTCCAAAAGTTTCAGCATATCTCTAACCAACATAGTCTCTTGTTTTTCATAAGAAAACCATACTAAACACATAAGTAAACTTACTTACCATTACCTTCAAGGTGTAGGGATTCTCCCAGAACCCTAAAAGTCTCCTTGTGGCTGTTTTGTAAGGTTAAGAAAGTGTAGAGAAAAAGCTTGTGAAAGCTAATTTTTTTTCCAAGTTAAGAATGACTTAAAAGGTGCTACTTGTAAGCCTTTTTAAAGGATCCTTTACCTGAATTGTTTGTGTGGTTTAAGCCTCATATTATCAAGGTGGTGATGCAGCAACTTGGCCTTTTCACTTGGGCCTAATTGGGTTTCAAAGTTGATGGGCCTTGGCTGCCCATTTTCCTAATTTTTCTTCACTTAGTTTGGGCCCAAATAGTCAAGTGAGTTGTGATGTACTTGGGCCCTTTTTATATTCTTCTTAGGCTGAAAATACATTCCATTTATGATGCTAAAATACGAGCTAAAGTTACACCCTTAATATGGACTTTATCCATAATCGGACTTGGAAAGATTTGACGTTGGGCTTCGTCTCCGTCTAGCTAGCAAATTTAAGCTAAGCAAGTAAGTGACTCATTTGCTAGCTTCCTAAGTCCTACAAGCACCTCACTTCTCTCACTTTATTTAGGGCCTTGATATCCTCAATTAGACATAAAACTTGTATACACTCGACCCTCTTAAGCGTTAGACATACATATCGCCCTCTAATCTAAGATTCAAGCAATTTTAAAAATGGGCGCTAATTTGACCAAACCATATCATGTTTCATGTGCATAAGACTAGGACCTCTAAGATGTCGGGTGTTACACCTAGGTCTATTGAACCTTGTCTCAATATCCTCGGTATACCGAGAACAAAATGTAAGAGTGTCTTCAGCTATATGACCCTCGGCTATACAACCCTCTCCTTGTGATTTATTCCATGCATAGGGCTTACAATGACCTAATTCCCTAGAGAATTAATATGCAGTAAGTGTATGAACTATTAAAATAACCATAATATAAATATCTATAATTTAAAAAAGTTAATGTTTCTAAAAAACACATAACTTTAAATTAGAAATGTTAGTGTTTTGCCTCTCCACAGAATACATGTCTCTGTAGTGCACTGGACCTCCAAGTTTTACTTCTTCTACTAGATGAACAGATAAATGAACCATAACCGTAAATAATGATGGAGGAAATAGCATCTCTAGGTGACAAAGAGTGATTATAATGCATTCATGGAGAATATCAAGCTCCAAAAGATTCAAAATTTTGCTAGATAGGGCTCTAAAAAATGAGCAAAATTCCACCAAACTGTAACTACATGGACTAGCAACACATTACGAATTTCCAATGGTAGTAACTAACTTTAAAGAACATGGCTATCATGACTTTTCAACCCAGAATTTTTTTTGTACCAAATCAACACATCCAGAAATGTTACTTGAGTAGCCATTTGGTACTTTAATATTCTTCAAAGTTGTAAGAAACAACTTTTTGGTGTCCACCTTCTTTTTGACATCAGTCATAAGTGAAAACACAGCAAGGTTATATGATCCATTATCCTTTAGCCAAAGATCATGCCTTATTCTTATTTCTCTTAAATCCTTTCAGGCATTAGCATTATCTTTTGATTTTGATTTATCATCGAGTAGTGTATATATGATATTGTCACATATATTCTTTTCAATATGCATAAAATCTAGATTATGATGCAACAAGTTAGACTTCCAATATGGTAGTTCAAATATTATACTTCTTTTGTTCCATTGTTTAGTTGCTCGTCTAGATCTTTCCCTTCTACCATTCCGACACAGCTCCTCTCCCTTCAACAATTTGTCTCAAAATATCAGATCCTGATAATTTTAATGGTAGATCCCGCTCTTCTGTACTTCCATTGAAGCATACTCAATTGAATCTGAACATGTCATCTCCTCTCAAAAAATGTCAATGACCCATAAAACACCACTTTTTACTATGACGAACACGACAAGGTTTTGTGTCAAAGTTACAAGTTGGACAGGCAAAATCAGTTTGTGTTTTCCAGCCAGATAAGATACCTAATCTAGGAAAGTCACTAATTGTCCATATAAGAGTTGCATGCATTCTAAAAGTTTCATTCAATGATGAGTCAAATGTTTCTAGTGGCGGATCCAGGATTTAAACGTAGTGGGTGCTTTAATTTTCTTAACATCAAGTTGATCCTTCATTAGTATAAGTGCAAAGGTTAATTAATTTGAACACAATCGTGAGCATGTTTAATATTATTATTAGAAAAAGAAGATTTTGAGTCACAAATTATAATGTACTTGATGACTTTTTCATATTTTGAAATTAAAATAAGTTATAAATAGCATCCCTTATACTTGCGAATATCTTATCCTTTACGTAGCTATTAAAAAACTTTATAAATATGTAAAAATTACTTGTTAAGTTGTCATATAGTTTGGATGAGAAAATTTGTGATTCCATAAAGAAAAGGTGGGGCATTAATTTAAAAAATTAGAGCATGTACTTAATGATTTTTTTTCATACTTTGTAACTAAATTAAATTGTTAGTTGTAAATTTGTAGTTACACATTTGGTTTAGAAATTATTAAAGAGGAACCAAAAGTCTAGAATTATGGAAAGAAAATTGCAATTAAAACATGTACTTAATGATTTCTTTTTTCATATTTTGTAAGAAAAATAATTTGTTAATTATAAATTTGTAGTTATGCATATTTTGTAACTAAAACAAATTGTTAATTATAAATTTGGAGTTATGCATTTGGTTTAGAAATTATTAAAGAGGAACTAGAAGCCTAGAACTAGGGAAAGAAATTGAAATTAAAAAGTTCCCTTGAGGAAGATTGATCCCACGATCTTGAGGTACCCTAAGCTTCAACACCCACTTTTCAACCAACAAACTAAACCTAACAGTTGTTCATTGGGTGCTTATTCATTAAATATATAAATTTAATAGTATTTTCATATATGAATACACATTTTACGTCGAGGTCACTAGGTGCTCGAGCAGCCACGTGGGTCTGTCCCTGAATGTTTCAACACCATCATTCTATAACTCATGCAATTCCTTCACAAGCAGTTGTAAGTACACATCTATAGTATTTCCGGGCATTTGCTTGCCTGTAATGATCATTGATAAGATGAAGGAGGTGTGTTTCACACACATCCAAGGTGGAAGATTATACGGAATCAAAAAGAATGGCCAAATACTGTCGGTACAACTCATTGTTCCAAACGACAACTTAGTGGGCTGAGCATTTCTTCATCTAGCTACGGTGCATCATCCACAAACTATAACTATTTACATCAGAAGGTTGCACGTTTGGAGTTCCAATTACAAGGAACCTTGGCTGCGCTCAAATGTTACATTACATCAAAGGATGGGGGTTCTTGAAAAATTTACTAGTCTATTTGCTCAACCACAGGTAAGAAGTAAATATAATTTGTACTTCTATTACAATTAGTTTTGGTCTGTTTAATACAATTGTGTTAATTGTATGTCTATCCCACATCGTAGGTGGATAAATTTGTAAAAGGGTTTTCTCCATATAAATGGAAGTCTAGTTTTATGAATTAAAACACACCTATCACTTTCCTTCCCATCTTCTAAGGCATTTTCTTCTTTCTCTCTTGTAGTATTTCACTTGTATTCTTTGAAATAAAATAAAATTGGGTCAGTTATGTCTGAGGACGTAGGTAAAAATATTTTTTACCGAAACTCATAAATTCGTTGTTCTTTTTATTTATCCTCTTTTACTATTTTTAGCTATTTTTATTTTGGGTAGTAATTGGAAAATAATCACACTCAACTACCCAGTTCGCTTTTTCAATAATTGGTATCAGAACCAAGGTTTTGTTTGAATATGCTCTGTAGTTGTAGCATCGCCTGGTCTTCCACATCAGAAAAGGAACTGGAGACTAAGAGAGAGATCAGAAGAAAAGCTCAACAAGGAGAAGGCAAAACCCAGTGTCAAGATATTTTCTCTTAGTATACTCTATGGTTGCAGCATAGTCTGATCTTCTACAACAGAAAAGAATTATCTTGGTTTGTACAGTTAACTATTAAATAGTATCTGTAATACAAAATGGGGGTGGGAAATAAGGAAGTATCCAACTCAGACAAGCCACAAGAGTCCACCTCAAGTGTCAATAATACGTTGTTGGTATCTTGGCTTATGTCAAGAATTCAGGCAAATGCAAAGTTTGCAGTTGAAATTTTTGATGGATCAGGACACTTTGGGATGCAAAAATATGAGGTTGAAGATATCCTTTTTCAACAAGAATTAGATCTTGCTCTAGAAGAATAGAAGCCAGACAATATAGGAGATGCAGATTAGAGATACATCAACCGTCTTACTTGTGGTACCATTCGGTCCTTCCTTGGAAGAGAACAGAAGTATCCATCCACAAAGGAAATTTCTGCTAGTAAATTTTGGAAGACACTGGAGGATAAATTTTTGAAGAAAAATATTCAAAATAAACTTTGCATGAAGAGAAGAATATTTCACTTCACTTATGTTCCTGGTAGCACAATGAATGATCATATCACTAGTTTCAACAAATTAGTTACAAATTTGTAAAATATGGATGTAACATTTATTTATGGTGATCTAGCATTGATATTGTTGGCATCCCTTCCTGATGAGTATGAGCACCTTGAAACTACTCTGCTTTATGGGAGGAATGAAGTGGATGAAATTTCTTCGAAAGAAGTTTGTTCAGCTTTGTATAGCTATGAACAAAGAAAGAAAGAGAAACAAAAGAATGAAGAAGGAGAAACATTAGTAATGAGAGGTTGTTCTCAAAATCAAATGAGAACGAAGAAGGGGATATCCAAGTTAAGATCATCTCCACCCAACAAAGATGAATGTGCCTTTTGTCGAGAAAAAGACACTGGAAGAAAGATTGTCCAAACTTGAAAAAGAAGGCCAATGGAAAAGCTGTCATGGATTCTAATGTAGTTGACTGCAATGACTCTGATTTCTAACTAGTTACAATGGATCCATCCACATCATCTGATGTATGGTTGATGAACTCAACTTATAGCTATCATATATGTCCTAATCGGGACTGGTTTATTGATCTACAAGAAGGAGAATGTGGAGTTGTTCACACCGTAGACAGTAGCCCTTTATGGTATATGGTGTTAGTTCAATCAGATTAAAGAATCATGATGGATTGTGTAGGACATTGATAGATATTCAATTTTTACCAGATTTGAAGAAAAATCTCATCTCTGTAGGAGCCCTAGACTCAAAGGGGTTCAAAATCACTGCAGACAATGGGTGATAAGAATATGCTCTGGTGCACTGGTGGTAATGGAGGCTATTTGGAAGGACAATAATTTGTATCGCTATCATGGTAGTGCAATTATTGGGACAACAACAGTAACAACCAGTGTTGACAAAAAGGCAGAGGCAACCAGGCTATGACATATGCGCTTGGAATATGGAGGAGGAAAATCCTTGAAAACCTTATCAGATCCAGGATTATTGAAAGGTGTTAAATCTTGATACTTGGATTTTTGTGAGCATTGTGTGAAAGGAAAGCAAACAAATTTGGAACAACTATCTATAATACGAAAGGTATTTTGGTTTATTTTCACTCTCATGTTTAGGGTGCTTCCAAAACACCTTCATTAGGTGGGAAACACTACTTTGTAACCTTTGTTCATGATTTTTCACAAAAGAGTATGGGTGTATACGATGAAGACTAAGGATGAAGAGTTGGGAATATTTCTCAAATGGAAGACGATGATAGAAACTCAAAGTGGCAAAAAGATCAAGTGTCTTCGCACAAATAGTGGCACAGAATACAAAAATGATCTTTTCTAGAAGGTTTGTGAAGAAAATGACATCGTCAAACATTTCATCATCAAAAATACACCACAACAGAATGGAGTGGTAGAATGCATGAATCAAACTTTGCTGGGGAAGGTTTGATGTATATCGTCCAACGCTGGCTTGGGCAAAGAATTTTGGGCTGAGGCAATATCATATACGTGCCACATAATAAATCATTTGCCATCTGCTGCAATTGGTGGGAAGAAACCATTTGAAAAATGGTATGAAAAACTTGTTGTGGATTATGACTATTTACATGTATTTGTCACGAATGCATATTATCATGTGAAAGAGTCAAAATTGGATCCGAGAGCTAATAAGGCTATCTTTATGGGAATTACTTTTGTAGTCAAAGGATAACGCCTATGGTGTCCAAAGACAAGAAAAGTAATATTCAACAGAGATATTACTTTTGATGAATCTGCTATGATGAAAAAGGATACAAATGAAGATACAAAAGTAACTGATAGTGCTTCAAAGCAGGTGGAGTTTGAGGGAAAATTTATTCTTCCTCCATAAAAATAAGATGAAGAAACAAATGACGATTTGGAAGAAGAGCCAGTTGAGACGCAGGTTCCAACTTAGGAATCTGAACAGCAACTTGAGTAAATAACAACTTGTAAACCCGAAAGAACTGTGAAGAAGCTTATGCGTCTCATAGAGACGATGTCATATGCAACCTCAGTCATTATTGATGACATTCCACCACTTATAAAGAAGCTATCTAAAGTGGTGAAGAAAAGTGAAAAGTTACAATGAATGAGAAAATTAAGTCCCTTCATCAGAACAATACGTGGAAACTTACCAACCTCCCGGAGGGCAAGAAAGCAATTGGGTGCAAATGAGCATATGCAAAGAAAGAAGATGTTCGCTACAAAGCAAGATTGGTGGCCAAAGGATATGCATGAAAAGAGGGAATTGATTATAATGAGGGTTTTTTTTCCAGTAGTGAAACACTCTTCCATTAGAGTTTTGTTGGCTTTGATAGTGCAATTGGATTTAGAACTAGTTCTGATGGATGTAAAAATAACATTTTTATATGGTGATTTGGAAAAGAAAATCTACATGACTTATCCCGAAGGATTCAAGGTTTCATAGAAAGAAAACATGGTGTGTAAACTTGAAAAATCTTTATACGGATTAAAACAATCTCAAGGACAATGGTACAAAAGATTTGACAAGTTTATGCTGTGGCAGAAGTATGTGTGAAACAAATATGACTTGTGTGTATTTGCGCAAGCTTAAAGATGGTTCTTTCATATATTTTCTCCTATATGTTGATGATATGTTAATAGCTTTCTAGAATTTTAGAGAAATTGAGAAACTGAGTTTGAAATGAAGGATTTGGGAGATGCGAAGAAGATTCTTAGCGTGGATATAACAAGGGAAATATATTCAAAGAAACTTTGTTTATCTCAGAATGAATACTTGAAGAGGGTGCTAGATCGATTTGTTATGGATGAGAAAACTAAACCAGTGCTGATATGTTGCATAGGATGAAGTCAAAAAAGAATATATGTAAAGGGAACCATATGCAAGTGTTGTTGGTAGCTTGATGTATGCAATGGTTTGCATAAAAACTGACATTTCACATGCTTTTGGGATTGTGAGTAGATATATGCATAATACAGGAAAGGAACATTGACAAGCTGTGAAATAGATTTTGCGGTATATTCATAATACCATGGATATTGGGTTAGTTTTTGAGCAGGAAGAAAATTCACGTGTAGTTGGATATTGTTACTCTGACTATGCTGGTGATCCAGACAATCAAAGTCAACTACTAGTTATATGTTTACTTTTGCAAAAGCACCAATTAGTTAGAGATCTAGTTTACAGTCAATAGTTGCTTTGTTTATAGCTGAGGAAGAGTATATAGCGATTACAAATTCTGTGAAGGATGCAATTTGGCTTCAAGGATTGCTTAAAGAACTTGGTATCATACAAGAAACTATTATAATATTTTGCGATAGTCAAAGCGCTATTCAGTTTGTAAAAAAATACTTTTATCATGCAAGAACGAAGCACATTGATGTTCGGTATCACTTTATATGAGAAATCATAGAAGAAGGTGGAGTCACAGTGCAAAATATCAAGACTACAGAGAATCCTGCTGATAGGCTAACAAAAGTGGTGACTGCGATCAAGTTTAGACATTGTTTGAACTTGATCAACATTGTTGAACATTGATGTTCAAAAGTTGAAGACACAATTGAAATTTGTTATTGGTAGAATTGAAGATGTGGGAAGGCCAAGGTGGAATTTTGTTAGTTTTATGTCTATGTGGACAAATTTAAAAAGGGTTTTCCCCTATAACTGGAAGTCTGGTTTTAAGAATTAAAACACACCTCTCACTTACCTTCTTATCTTCTAAGACATTTGTTTTTCTTTCTCTCTTGTAGTATTTCACTTGTATTCTTTGGGTGAAATAAAATTGGGTCAGTTGTGTCGAGGACGTAGGTGAAAATATTTTTTACCAAACCTCATAAATTTGTTGTTCCTTTTATTTATCCCCTTTTACTATTTTTAGCAGCTTTTATTTTGGGACAGTAATTGTGAAATAATCACACTCTACCCTGTTCGCTTCCGCAACATAGACTATTTAAGAAAAAATAGTTTGTGAAGAAAAATAGAGTGTGAGCGATATTTTTTAGTAAGGTGAAAAATCAACAAAGGGTATTTCTTTTGTGTGTGTAAAAGTTTTCTTGAGTATTATACTTGTACATACACGCTGTAAAATTTCTTACTATAGTGATATTAGTTGCTCCTCTTGGCCTATGGTTTTTTCCTTATTTAAAAGGGTTTCCACATAAAATTTTTGGTGTCATTATTTTTCCATTTTATTCCTGTTATTTTTACCATATCTATTTTGTGTTAATTCGTATTTTTTCTAATAAATTGGTATCAGAGATTATGTGGTCAGAGTTTGAGGGGAGGTTTGTTAGGAAGCAAACTCCTCCTACATCAATTGTAGAGAGAGAAAATGACCAAGTTATAAGGTTGAACACAACCCCATTAGTATAAGGCCTTTTCGAAGGTGCCCAAAAATAAATCCGTGAGGGCGCCCAAAGCGGATAATATCATACTAATGCAGGGTTGGAGTGGGTATGCACGGTCCCAAAAGGCCTCTTACTAATGGGGTTTTGTTCAAGCTTATGACTTGGTTATTTTCTCTCTCCACAACCGATGTCGGAGGAGTTTGCTTCCTAACAAACCTCCTCTCAATCTCTAACCACATAATCTCGTAACCTCCCTGTCAGTGATTATCGATTTCATATCTACCACCATCTTGTACCGCCGTAACAACCCATGGGACACGCTACCCGACCATCTGTTCTTATTGGGAAGACTTTTGACACAAGGCATTACCATAGACATCCACATCGCTAGGTTACACCATCTGATCTGTCAAATCATCTTGCACCACCATTATCACCCAACAAAACACTTCGCCGGTACCATCACTTAATAGAAAGACTTTTGATACAATGCATCCTTGTATATCTTTGGTCTTGTTGTCACACTAAGAACTCTGCATGCGTCGGTCCATCACTTTTGCCCTCCGAACCTCGGATTTGATACCACTTGTAGGGACTGCGCATACCCACACCCAACCCCGCATTAGTATGATATTATCCGCTTTGGGCCAAGCCCTCATGGATGTGTTTTTGGGCACCTCCCAAAAGGTCTCATACTAATGGGGTTGTGTTCAACCTTATGAATTGGTCATTTTCTATTTCCACAATGATATGGGATGAGTTAGCATCCCAACTATAATGAGCCCGACAAGAGGCCCAGGTGGCATTGGTGAAGCCCTGGTAGGATTTTATGGGCCAAGGAATAGGAAACAAGCACTTTTGTCAGTTTTTTATTGGTGTTAGTCCATGGATTTTGGTGCTGCATGGGGCTTCGGTGCAACATTCTCAAAAGATCATGCGAGTGGGTCTGCAATGAGCCCAGCAAGAGGCTGAAGTTGTCTGGTGGCATTGGCGGAGGCCGGATGGATTTTATGGTCTAAGGAACAGGAAACAAACAATTTTGACAGTTATCTGTGGGTGTTAGCCCACTAATTTTGGAACTGCATGGGGCTCCGTCCATAACACTCCCAAAAAGTTATATGTATGGGTCCACAACGAGCTTGGCAAGAGGCCCAAGTGGCTCGATGGCATTGGTGGAGGCCTGGTAGGATTTTATAGGTCAAGGGACAGGAAACAGGCGATTTCAGCAGTTTTATGTGGGTGTTAGCCCATGGATTTTGAGGCAACCCCTTTACTTTTCCACCCACGATATGGGATGGACATACAACTAACAAATCTCCACCTTAACCATCCCACATCTTCAAAATTCTCAATAACAAATTTCAATTGTGTCTTCAACTTTTGAACATCAATGTTCAACAATGTTGATCAAGTTCAAACAATATCGATCAAGTTCAAACAATATCCAAACTTGATCGCAGTCACCACTTTTGTTAGCATATCAATAGGATTCTCTGTGGTCTTGATTTTCTACACTGTAACTCCACCTTCTTCTATGATTTCTTGTATGAAGTGATATCGAACATCAATGTTCTTCGTTCTTGCATGATAAACTTGATTTTTTGCCAACTGAATAGCACTTTGACTGTCACAAAATATTGTAATAGTTTTTTGTCTGATACCAAGTTCCTTAAGCAATCCTTGAAGGCAAATTGCATCTTTCACAACCTTTGTAATCACCATATACTCCGCCACAATTGTAGACAAAGCAACTGTTGACTGTAAAGTAGACATCCAACTAACTAGTGCTTTTGCAAAAGTAAACACATAACCAATAGTTGACCTTCATTTGTCCGGATCACTAGCATAGTTAGAGTCACAATATCCAACTACACATGAATTTCCTTCCTGCTCAAATATTAACCCAACATCCATGGTATTACAAATATACCACAAAATCTATTTCACAGCTTGCCAATGTTCCTTTCCTAGATTATGCATATATCTACTCACAATCCCAACAACATGTGAAATGTCAAGTGTTGTATGAACCATTGCATACATCAAACTACCAAAAACACTTGCATATGGTACTCTTGACATATATTCTTTTTCGACTTCATCCTTTGGCGACATATCAATAATAAGCTTACAATGGGGAGCCAATGGAGTGCTAACTGGTTTAGTTTTCTTATCCTTACCAAATTGATCTAGCACCCTCTTCAAGTATTCTTTTCGAGATAAACAAAGTTTCTTTGAAAGTCTTTCCCTTGTTATCTCCATGCCAAGAATCTTCTTCGCATCTCCCAAATCCTTAATTTCAAACTCCTTACTTAGTTGAACTTTCAACTTCTCAATTTCTCCCAAATTCTTGGAAGCTATTAATATCTTATCAACATATAGGAGAAGATATA
Source organism: Solanum sejunctum (assembly GCA_025642045.1). Classification (NCBI taxonomy): domain Eukaryota; kingdom Viridiplantae; phylum Streptophyta; class Magnoliopsida; order Solanales; family Solanaceae; genus Solanum; species Solanum sejunctum. The sequence continues at coordinate 26,930 of JAOTQJ010027973.1, read as the reverse complement.
TGAAAGAACCATTCTTAAGGTTGCGTAAACACATACAATGATCATATTTGCTTCTCACGTACTTTTGCCGCATCATAAACTTGTCAAATCTTTTGTACCATTGTCTTGGAGATTGTTTCAATCCGTACAAAGATTTTTCAAGTTTACACACCATGTTTTCTTTCCCTGCAACCTTAAAACCTTCTGGTTGAGTCATGTAGATTTCCTCTTCCAAATAATCATGTAAAAATGTTATTTTTACATCCATCTGAACTAGTTCTAAATCCGATTGCGCTACCAAAGCCAACAAAACTCTAATGGAGGAGTGTTTCAGGCCTGGAGAAAATACCTCATTATAATCAATTCCCTCTCTTTGAGTATATTCTTTGGTCACGAATCTTGATTTGTAGCGAACATTGACTTGATTAAGAAATCCTTCTTTCTTTGCATATACCTATTTGCACCCAATTGCTTTCTTGCCCTTTGGAAGGTTGGCCAGTTTCCACATATTGTTTTGATGAAGGGACTTAATTTCCTCATTCGTTGCAACTTTTCACTTTTCTTCAGCACTTTGGATAACTTCTTTATAAGTGGTTGGAATGTCATCAATAATGGTTGAGGTTGCACATGCCATCGTCTCTATGAGATGCATAGGCTTCTTTACCGTTCTTTTGTGTTTATGGGTTGCTATTGACTCAAGTTGTTAATCAGATTCCTGAGTTGGAACCTGAGTCTCAGCTGGCTCTTCTTCCAAATTGTCATTTATTCCTTCATCTTCCTATGGAAAGTTTTCCTCAAACTCCACCTGCTTTGAAGCATTATCAGTTATTTTTGTATCTTCATCTGCATCTTTTTTTTTCTTATCATAGTAGATTTGTAAAAAGTAACATCTCGGTTGAATATTACTTTTCTTGTCTCTGGACACCTTAGGCGATATCCTTGACTCCAGAAGTAATTCCCATAAAGATAACCTTCTTAGCTCTTGGATATAATTTTGAGTCTTTCACACAATAATATGCAATTGAGCCAAATACATGCAAAGAGTCGTAATCTATAGACGGTTATCCATACCATTTTTTAAATAGTGTCTTCCCACAAATTAAAGCAGATGACAAATGATTTATGATATGGCACACATATGTTATTGCCTCAGCCCAAAATTCTTTGCCCAAGCCAGCATTGGACAACATCCACCGAACATTCTCTAGCAAAGTTTGATTTATGCGTTCTGCCACTCCATTCTATTGTGGTGTATTTTTGATGGTGAAATGTCTGATGATGCCATTATCTTCACAAACCTTTTGGAAAAGATTATTTTTGTATTCTCCGTCCTTGTCTATGCGAAGACACTTGATCTTTCTACCACCTTGAGGTTCTATCATCGTCTTCCATTTGAGAAATATTCCTAACACTTCATCCTTAGTCTTTATCTTATACACCCATACCCCTTCGTGAAAAGTCATCAATAAAGGTTACAAAATAGTGTTTCTTACCTAATGAAGGTGTTTTGGAAGCACCCCAAACATCAGAGTGAACATAATCCAAAATACCTTTCGTATTATGGATAGGTGTTCCAAATTTAACCATTGTTTGCTTTCCTTTCACACAATGCTCACAAAAATCCAAGTATCCAGATTTAATACCTTTCAACAATCTTTGTTTTGATAAGGTTTTCCAGGATTATCCTCCTGCATGTCCCAAGCGCATATGCCATAGCGTGGTTGCCTCTGCCTCTTTGTCAACACTGGATGTTACTACTGCTGTCCCAATAATTGTACTACCATGGTAGTAGTACAAATTATTTTCCTTCCGAATAGCCTTCATTACCACCAGTGCACCATAGCATATTCTCATCACTCCATTGTTTGAAGTGATTTTGAACCCCTTTGTGTCTAGGGCTCCTACAAAGATGAAATTTTTCTTTAAATCTAGTACATAACAAACATCTATCAATGTTCTGCTCAATCCATCATGATTCTTTAATCGAATTGAACCAACACCATATGCAGTAAGAGGGCTATTGTCTGCAGTGTGAATAACTCCACATTCTGCTTCTTGTAGATCAATAAACCGATCCCGATTAGGACATATATGATAACTACAAGTTGTGTCCATTAACCATACATCAGATGAAGTAGATGGCTCCATTTTAACAAGTGAGAAATCATAGTCATCACAGTTAGTTATATTTGAATCCATGGCATCTTTACTGTTGGCCTTCTTTTTCAACTTTGGACAATCTTTCTTGCAGTGCCCTTTTTCTCGACAAAAGGCACATTCATGTTTGTTGGGTCTGGATGATCTTGGCTTGGATCTCCCCTTCTTTGTTCTCATTTGATTTTGAGAATGACCTCTCGTTACTAATGCTTCTCCTTCTCCATTCTTCTATTTCTCTTTCTTTCTTTATTCATAGTTATACAAAGATGAACAAACTTCTTTTAGAGAAATTTCATCCATTTCATTTCTCCCATAAAACAGAGTAGTTTCAAGAACATCAATGCTAGATCACCATCAACAAATATTACATCCATATTTTATAAATCTGTAACTAATTTGCTGAAACTAGTGATATGATCATTCATTGTGCTACCAGGAACATAAGTGAAGTGAAATATTCTTTTCTTCATGTAAAGTTTATTTTGAATATTTTTCTTCAAAATTTTATCCTCCAATGCCTTCACAATTTACTAGAAGAAGTTTCCTTTGTGAATAGATACTTCTGTTCTCTTCCAATGAAGGACCAAATGGTACCACATGCAATGTATCTCCAATCTGCACCTCCTATATTGTCTGATTTCTCTTCTTATAGAACAAGATCTAATCCTTGTTGAAAAAGGACATCTTCAAGCTCACATTTCCACATTCCAAAGTGTCCTGTTCCGTCAAAAATTTTAACTGCAAGTTTCACATTTGTCTGAATTCTTGATATGACCGAAGATACCAAATACGTATTATTGATACTTGAGGTGGACTCCTATGGCTTGTTGAGCTGGATAATAGCTGACTACACAAACCAAGATAATTCTTTTCTGATGTGGAAGATCAGACTATGCTACAATCACAGAGCATACTAAGAAAAAATATCTTGGCAATACAGACTCAAGAAAAAATCTTTTCTGATATGGAAGATCAGGCTATACTGAAATCACAAAGCATACTCAGACAGAACTTTGGCTCTGATACCAATTGTTTCGGAAGTAAACCGGGTAGAATGTAATTATTTCACAATTATTGCCCAAAAATAAAAGCAGCTAAAAATAGTAAAAGGGGATAAATAAAAAAGAACAACGAATTTATGAGATTCGATAAAAAATATTTTGACCTACGTTCTCAAACACAACTGACCCAATTTTATTTCACTTTAAAGAATACGAGTGAAATACTACAAGAGTGAAAGAAGAATAAATGCCTTTGAAAATGAGAAGGCAAGAGCAAATGACCAACTTATAAGGTTTGAGCACAACCCCATTAGTATGAGATCTTTTTGGATATGCCCAAAAATAAATCCATGAGGGTTTGACCCAAAGCGGATAATATCATACTAATACGAGGTTAGGGTGAGGATACGCACAGTCCTTACAAGTGGTATCAGAGCCCAGGTTTGGAGGACTGAGTGATGGACCGACGCATGCAGAATTCTCAGTGTGTGACAAGATTAAAGATCTACAAGGGTGTCTTATATGGAAAGACTTAATGTCAAGTGGTGGTACAGGCGACGTGTCCCGTTGGGTGATAATGGCAGTGCAGGATGATTTGGCAGATCAAATGGTGTAACCTAGCGATATGGAGGTCTGCGGTAATACCTTGTGTTGAAAGTCTTCCAACAAGAACAGATGGTCAGGCGGCGTGTCCCACGAGTTGTTGCGGCGGTACAAGATGGTGGCAGATCCGAAATCGATAATCATTGGAAGGGAGTTCATGAGATTGTGCGGTCAGAGTATGAGAGGAGGTTTGTTGGGATGCAAACTCCTCCCACATCGATTGTGGAAAAAGCAAATGATCAACTTATAAGGTTGAACACAATCCCATTAGTATGAGGCCTTTTGGGATATGCCCAAAAATAAATCTGTGAGAGCTTGACCCAAAGTGAACAATATCATACCAATGCGGGGTTAAGGTGAGGATACACGTGGTCCCTACAAGTACAATTATACCTATATTAGTTCAGCCTACTGATGCGGAGAATGACCCTGTCTCACCGATGAATATAAGGGGATCATCGGTCGATAACAATGCAAATCACCAATCAAATGCTTAATGTTTTATTTGTAGACTACTTTGGCTTTTTATTAATTTGAATTTGTAAAATTTGTCTAGACTTGTGTTTACAGTACTTTAGTTTGACGTATAGTACTTAAATTTGTGGGGCTGCTGTGTAATTTATGGATTTGCAAAACTATTTCAAGTAGTAGATGTTGATGATCAGTGAGAGGTATTCTGTTGTGTAATCTTGTTATGTTTATGGGAGCCTACACATTTTTTCAGACTTAAGGAATTACAGTTCAATATTGACATTAAATGTAGTAGCTGAGAGGTTCAATTGAAGAGATTTATGGAATCACATATCTAATCTTTATCCTTTGTTTAGGTTGTTGCAATTTTTTTATTTCATACTGGATATTCAACATTACAGAGATTCAAGTTGCTTCTGATCAGGTCTGATCTCTCAGATACATCTTTCTTACTTGCAAAAAAATATGAATTAGTGACAAACCATTCCTTCTGAAGCACATCATCTGGAAAATTTTAAGGAGAGTAACAATTTGTTCCTTCATTGACTAAATTGAAGCCGCTGGATCCTTTCTCGATGCACACAAAAGCAACGAGTTTCGTGTGGCTGTTGCAAAAGTCTTTAGTAGAATTGGTCATTTGGCCATTTCACAAATGCTAGTTACATTGGCCAACTCAGATATGGTCACATTAATGGGTTAACATGGGCGAATTTAGCCATATTTTTTGGGTCACGGGAACCCATGGTCATCCGACTAAATTCTATATATTACTTGTATAAAGGAGCCCATGCTCAAACTGACAAGTTGTTTTACTGGTTCATGGGCTCTTTGTTAGCATGAAGGTTGGGGTTCAATCCATGCCAACAACACCATTTTTTCCCTTTTTAAAAATAAAATAATGGTGTACCCATGCACTCTTGAATTCTTAGATTCGCCTTTGAATGGGTATACTACTCAAGTCTTTCATAAAACAGTAACTGATTTTCAATCTTCTATAGCACAATGTTATAGAACATACATGCACTTTTCTGTTAGTTCCCACATTATCACGTTATACTTCCTTCCAAATAAACCAAAAGTAAAATGGAGGAGTGGAAAGACCTGAGAGGGAAAGTAGTGATGGTGACAGGGGCTTCCTCGAAAATTGGGCGAGAATTCTATCTTGACTTAGCAAAAGCTGGTTGCAGCATCATTGCTGCTGCTCGTCATATTACCATGCTGAAATCCCTCTGCAGCCACATTAACTCAGAGGTTATCCGGCGAGCATTTGCCCTCGATCTTGATGTCACGTCCAATGGTGCTCATTGAGGCTGCTGTACAATGAGCTTAGGATGCCTTTGGACGTATCGATGCTAGATTAACAACGTTGGCCTTAGAGGTAATCTTTAAGATGAATCTTAGAGGAGCATGGTTGGTGTCCAAATATGTATATAGACATGCGCGATGCTAAACAGAGCAGAGGATCAATTATTAATATCTCTTCAGTTTCTGGTCTGAATTGGGTGGGGTTCTTGCTTACGCTTCTTCAAAGATGGCTCTTGACATGCTCACTAGGGTATGTACAGGCTTGTCTACTAAAACCTTCAAGGGAGTACCATTGATATATTATTGAAATGTCTATTTATTTCTTCTCTTATTCAAATAATGGTAGATGATGGCACTTGAATTGGGATTATACAATATCAGAGTGAACTCAATAGCACCAGAAGTTTACAAATCTATGATAACAGAAAGCCTTATACAAAAGGAAGGGTTAAAAAATGTTATTTTAAGAACTGTGCCTCTGAGAGATCTTGGAACGACAGATCCGGCTTTAACATCACTTATCAGGTATTTGATCCATGATTCTTCAGAATATGTATCTGGCAATATTTTCGTTGTTGATGGCAGAGGTACCTTAACATGTGTCCTAATTTTCTCATCACTCTAGAATAGAGGCAGATTCATGAGGCCATTGTATTTGGTGTCCCGATGTTCTCGGACTCCTAATCTATTATTTAGATGCAATGGTTCATTGCTCTAAGCCTCCAATTAAGCAACGCAACTTGGTATTGAAGGAGAAAAATATTTGAGCTCTACATCCCAAAGGAACAATAGTTACTTGAACACCTGAGCTACATTCGGTTCCTGAAAGTAGTTCCCCTTTGGTATGCTTGCTTTATGATGTGAGGCGACTTGCTAATAGTTTTCTCATAGTTCTCTCTCCTCACAGACATTCATCTGCCATTGTTTTTTGGAAGCTACTTATCATAATGAAAGACGAGGGTTATATAGATTGATTCAAGAAGAATGGTTCATTGCGTACTAAATAATCTAGTTGTTCTGTAGTTACAAATAAAGAGAAACATGTCTCCGACTTTGTTCTCATAAATTCTAGTTTGCACAGCAAAACTAATCCAATGAAGGATGTTTATTTGACCAATTTTTGTCAAATTTACTACTACTAGCTATTCCAACAACATTTACTACTAAGAGAAGTAATGAGATTGGTCTCGATTAGTTAACCCACGTGCTAGAGTGACCATTTTCATGTTGCACAAATTCATCTGCAATTTTTTTTGGAGGAGCTACTTTCAGCAGATGGAAGATATGATTATATAGAGCGAAAATATAAATATAATGAATCATTTTAGACCCAAGTTCTTTCATGAATCTCTGTCTTTCTCTCATGGGCCAAGAGTCTAGTTTTTCTGTTACAATCAGAGGAAACATGATAAAGCATGTAATCAAAGTATAGATGTTAATAAGACAACAAATGATTGCATATTCAAAATGATCACGACATTTCTAATCATGAATTAGTGCATTTCGCCTTTGATCCACCTGTTTTGGCAATGTTCTCTTTCCATTCACCTGCAATTTGTTTTTTGGGCCTGCCACTTTCAGGAAATGGAAAATGTGATTATATTTCGAAATAAAGTTTATAAAGAATGAATTTTTGCATTCCCAGTTGGTGCTTCTGCCAAACTAATCCAAACTCAGAATAAAGACAATTCCTTTATCAAGATCAATGCAATAAAGCAACAGAGAAGATGATACTAGCATATTCCTAATCTGAAATGATCACAACATCCAATCATTAAATCATGAGGTATATACCTATAATCAGTCTATATCCTAGCCTTTTGGGAAAGAGACGCACTTGTACTTGTGACCTTGGTTTCTTAGAACATGAGCAACTGGCTCTTCAATCTGCTCCTCCTCATCCCAAAATGAAGCTCTGATTCATCTTTATACAACAAACGAACTCCAAAATAAAGAAGATGATATAGCACTCTAGAGGAATTTATCCTAAAGCACCCATAGTTATTTGATGTCTTTCCATTTGCCTTAGATGCATCCCATAAGCCAGCAAGAGGTAGCAACAAAAACTTAACACCAAATCCTGAATGTTTGGATAAGGAAAATTTCTAGGTCATCCATGACGTTCTATCCTCACATGACGGAATCAAGTGAGCTGTGATGTCATGAATTAATTCGCCAGAGTAACATACAACAAATCCCAAGAAGTTATTCCATACATACCAATTCTCAGGCAAATTGACTGATACACTTGCATCCATTCCCTGATGGTGGAACCAACTTGGAATAAACTGACAACTCATAAACACTTGAACTGACTAGGATTCTGAAACACTTTTAGAACATCTCATCAACTCATACTGCAACGATGTAATATTTTGAAAAAACCAATTACAGATCCAATCACTGCTCCAATCTGCATATATTGTTTCTAATTACTGTCCAATTTCTGGCAGCTGTGTAAGCTTGTTGCAATGTGATAAGCCCAAGGATCGAAGAGCACCAACTTGGGCTATGCTTTGAGGTAGATGCTCAAAATTATTTCCATTGAGATTCAACTCTTGCAAAGAGTATAAGGATCCAATGACTTCTGGAAGTCCTCCATCTATTAAATTGCAGTAACTGAGCTTCAAACACTCCAAATTTTGCATTCCCGTGAAACCTGGCAACTCTTTCAGCTTGTTGCAATGTGATAATTAAGTCCAAATATCGAAGAGCACCAAGTTGGCCTATGCTTTGACGTAGACTTCTGGAATACATTATTTGCCCTGAGATATAATGTTTTCAAAGAGTACAAGGATCTAATGTATTCCAGAAGTCCTTCGTCTATTAAATTGCAGTAACGGAGATTCGGATATTCCAGTGAGCATAACCCTTCATTCACCCAAGGGAATATGGAGTGCGCTCCATCTTCTAATTCTTCTTTCGCAAAAGTCAATAATTTAAGCTTGTTCAACCAAACGACGGAAGATGGAAGTCATGAAATTAGAGTATAGCGGGCATCAAGCTCCTCCAATTTTTCAAAACCACCAATCTTGTCAAGCAAGCATTCAAGTTTTCAGCCCTCTGACACAGCTAGCTTCACCAAATATTTCAACTTGCAAATGCTTCTTGGTAAAGATATAAGGTTATCCATGACACACAAATGAATGATAGATGACGGTATTTCCCTTATCCCATAGTGTTTCATCTTATTCAGTAACTCTGGCTTCATTATTCCGAGGATTTCTAGAAATTGCTCTAAACTAGAGCAGTCGTCTAGACACAGAGATTAAGAGATTCCACATTAACATACGGAAACTTCTTAAGGCTTCTACAAGCATGCAAATTTAACAAAATGAGTTTTCTAGAACATCTTAGGGAGTGGTGAGCCTCTTCAAGGCTCATACATTTGTAAGATCCAATTTCTCCAAATTTGGCATCCCAATGAAACCTGGCAACTCTTTCAGCTCGCTACATTTTGATAAGTCCAAGGATTGAAGAGCACCAAGTTGGGATACACTTCGAGGCAAATGCTCAAAATTATTTCCCTTGAGACACAACACTTGCAAAGAGGATAAGGATCCAATATCTTCTAGAAGTCCTTCATCTATTAAATTGCAGTAACTCAAATCCTTCCAAAGTGCATAACCTTTCATTCACCTGAGGGAATACGAAGCATGCTCTATCTTTTGATTCTTCTTTTGCAAAATTCAGTTTCTAAAGCTTGTTCAATCGGACAATGGAAGACGGAGGTCGTGAGATTAGCGTTTAGCTGGCATCAAGCTCCTCCAACTTTTCTAGATCACCTATCTTTTTTGGCAAGCTTTCAAGGTTATTTATGACGCACAAATTTAGCTTTGTAAGATTAGCTTGTAGATGATGAATAAAAGATGATGGTATTTCCCTTATCCCAGTATATTTCATATAGATCACCAACTCCAGCTTCTTTATTCCATGGAATTCTGGAAATTTCCCTAAACTATAGCTGCCGTCATAATACAAATGTGCATTTTATCAACTTGTACCATTTTGTTACAATTTATGAAATCATTGCAATAGTATTAATAGTAGAATGGATTATTGTGGCTTAAAAAATTGCCATTTTTAAGATGATTATGATAATTATAAACCGTTGTTATAAAAAAACTAAATTGTTGAAATCATTATGTTCTTTTGCATTACAAAAACCATCACAAAAAGTTACAACAACAAGCATGATTTTGGAGAGGTTGAGATAAACGCAACAAATTGAAAGTATAGTGGGGGTCTTTTACAATCTTCACACTTAAAATGCCACAAAAAAATTATTTTGCTGGGGTTGTCACAACCGCTACAAATTGAATGCGTAGTGGGGGTCTTTTACAACCTCCACACTTAAAACGCCACAAAAAGAATTATTTTGTTGGGGTTGGAACAAATGCTACAAATTGAATGTGTAGTGGGGCTTTCTAATGACCCTTACAAATAAACCACCACAATTTAGCAGTTTTTTTGTAGTGCTTGTGGTGTTTGCCTTGCCTTTTTAGCGTTGTACAAGCTGCCTGGGCATTTCATGGCACCCTCCACACCTCGTGGAGTGAACCCGGGCCATGGAGAGGTTCGTGGTGGGTGCCTTGGTTTCAAAACATGACTGCCTTGGCCCAGATCCCTTCAGGAAGGCCCTTTCACGGAGGCAACCATTCGTTAAGTGCACCACGAGCCATGAAAGGATTCGTGGTGTGAGTTCCATTTCCAGGATTGTTTGCTTCGTCATTTTGCACTTAGTACATGCTTCTCATGCCAATGCCTAGCTGCATATGTGCCGATCTCAGTCCCAACTCCAGACAACTTCAACCAATCTTCCTTCAAGAGGATACAAGCACATGTAACTTCCAATTTCCAGTTGCCTTCACATTTGTAGTTTGTTCTCATCCAAATTCAAGCAATTGTTATTCTAGCTTTTAATGTCCAGTAAGCACTGCTCCCAAGCTGTTGTCCAGCCGTTCAAAGCATGAATCAAGCCTCGTACAATGAGAAATCCAACCAACTCATCACTTAAGTGATCACACAATTGTGCAATGCTTAATCCGTTTCTCCTCCACAAGCTCGTCCAATTTTTACATTACTATTTCTCATGCTGCTTTGGCGTGTTGAATTTCCTCATGACCAGCACCCTTCTAAACTCAGCCCAAAATTATGAGCAAATCAGTTCCTTGTCCGTTATCTCCATGAAATCTTAGTTTTCCATAAAATCAACATAAAACATACATCAATCTAACAAAACATGCTTAAGAACTCACAATAATCCTTTGTTTTGGAGTAATAAAAGACATATTTTCACAACTCATCAGTACTTGAAGACTCAAAAAGGAGAGGATATCTGGCCCGCATATCTAACTCCAACTCCTAAGTAGCCTCCTTAACAGGTCGATGTCGCCATTGAACCTTCACAAGAAGGTATATTCTTGGACCTCAACCTCCGAGCCTGTTTGTCCAATATAGCTACTGGCTCTTCCTAAAATGACAAATCTGGACCTAACTCAATAGAATCATACGAGATTACATGGGACTCATTTGGAATATACTGGCGGAGCATGAAAACATACAAAATAGGATGAACCGCTGATAATCTCAATGGTAAGGCCACCTCACCAACGCTCCTCAAAATCTCAAAGGGGCCAATTAATCTAGGACTAAGCTTGCCCTTCTTGTCGAATCTCATCAAACCTTTCATGGGTGAAACTTTCAGCCAAACACTATCACTAACAAAGACTCAAGAGACCTAACCCTCTAGTCGGCATAGCTCTTCTAGCGGCTTTGACCTGTCCAAAGTTTACACTGAATCAGTCGGACCCGGTCCATGGCATTTTGGAGCAAATTAACACCTAACACCTTGGATGAACCTGAATTGGACCATCCAATAGGCAATCTATACCTCTGGCCATACAAAGCCTTAAACGATTCCATCTGAATGTTGGAGTGATAACAATTATTATATGCAAACTCTGTCAACGATAAGTGTTGGTCTCATCAAGACCCAAAATCAATCACACAGGCTCTAAGTATGTCCTCTAACACCTGAATGGTGCACTCGGACTAGCTGTCAGTTTGGGGGTGAAAAACTGAACTCAAATCCAATCGGGTGACTCAACCACATTTTAGAGCCTTCCAAAAAGGGGAGGCGAACACAGATCCTCTGTTTGATACTATAGAAACTGGCACTACATGCAGTCTAACAATGTCTCAAATATACAACCTAGCCAACAGCTCCACATTGTAGCTAGTCTTCATTGATAGAAAGTGAGCCAACTTGGTCAAATGATCAACATCCACTGAAACTAAATTGAACTTGCTCAATGTATACATGTCAATGCTAATGCCACAGTACGAGTAAATAGATGCAATATGACATGATAATGATATGCATAATAGCAATAACATCACAAATTAGTAAATATATGCAATGTGACATGATAATGAAAGGCTATGATAGGTGTATCAACTAGTACCACAACATCATCAGTAAGTCTCATATCATCACCCTCTTGTCAATAATCAAAATGCCAATAAAATCAGACTTTTCAAGTCTTAAAATATGCTTATATATCTCAACTGTATCACAATTAACATCAATTTACCTCATAACTCTCCCAATGGTATCAGAAATCTCACATAATCACATTAATGTCCAACATATCTCAATTCTCAAGATTTCATCTCAAATTATCAATAGAATAACAAATTACCCAAATTTCACCACAATCATATTACATTTTCATCACAATTCTATCATATAAATCCATTTTCCCATCAATCAATCTATATCTTACAATTATCACATGAACATATCAAACAACTCAAGTTCAGTCCCAAAAAGGTTAGCGAACCTACTTTGATGCCAAAATCACATTTAGACAAGCTTTCAATCAACTCAAACCTCCAAACATTCCATGAATCGATCAATCGCTATCAAAAATAGATACTATGCATCAAAAGATGAATTTTGATACTCATATTGGATGAATTAGACTTTGGGGCAAAATGGTTAAAATCAGGTCTAAAATTCAAAGTTCTCGAATCTAAAAATTGACTTAAAATATGAACCTACGTGAAAAAAGTGCGTGGCTGAAAATCCCACTAAAATTGAATTCAAATCGAAAGAGAAATCACGAAGATAAAAGTCATGGAGATTAATTAGAATGATGATAGAATCACTTACCCAAAAGTTTCTCATAAAACCTCCTTCAAAGATTTCCCCAAAAGCTTGAAATGTTTGAAAATAGAGTAGAAATGGTGACTCTCGGGTTTAATAACTCAATATACAAAAATGTACTCTGTGAACATGGAGGAATATCACCGGGTTTAATAACTCAATAGACGAAAATGTACTCTGCGAACATGGAAGAATTTTTGCGAACACATAGCACTAAACCAAAACTACCTCTGTGAATGTAGGATTTGGGCCCACGAGTATGGAGCCTAAGGCAGCTGTACTTTGCGAACTCAGATGCCTAGTCCACGCATGCGAAAAGGATGAAGTCAATACCTCCATGAACGTGAAGGCTATAGCGCGTATGCAGAGAAAGATATCAACTAGAACAGACACTAGATGCAATAGCCATAATCAATGAAACGCCCCAAAAATTTGCTTCGAAATGTCCGTAATTATAATTTCTATATATCTCAAAATTCATGCCTGATATAAAAAATTTGACTTCATATTCTCGATCAGGGGGCAAAATTGAGTGAGAAATACGTATAACTTGAATTTTAAAGGACCCGTAGCCCCATGCCCATTAAAACGAAAAATCACCCATACTTAGTCATTTTTAAACTCTATAACTCATAAATCCCTTTCTCAAACCCCTCTAAGACTCTATCACTTCACCCTTAAAATCTAAGGATCTCAAGTTCAACTTTGGAACTCAAGGATTCAATTCAAGCTCTAAGTCTAATTCAAGTTCAGCTCAAAATATTAGAGGTTTAAGGTATGTGGGTTTCATCCATTGGGTTCCTTTCATCTATGGGGCCCAAACTTTCCTTTTTATGAAATTGCATGTTTTTAAGTTGTATTACCTATGGATATCTTTTATTATGAATTATGAGCATAAATTATGTTGGGGTTTCATGAGATATAGGTTGATTATACATGACTACCTATGTCAAGCTTATACCATGACTTGATTTTGTCTATTGAGACTATGCATATTTTGAGCTATGAAACTATGATTTATCATGAACTTTTGTAATGGATTTCAAGATATCCTACATGAGGGTTTTACTACATGTTGGTGGGTTGATTTGCATTAAGTTTACTCATCTTATTCACTCTTGAATTACATGATTTTGAACTAGTATCATGAACCCACCAAGTGCTTGATAAAATGACATGACAAGAATTCTCAAGCTATTGATGATCTATTACATGATTTACAAGTCAAGTGGCTTCATGATGATTAAGGGTTTTCAAGTATGTATTGAATTCATGAAAAGTATCTATGATGTTTCGAGTAACAAGTTAAGCCCTATTTTAAGATTTTTACCTCTTGTGAGCCATTCATGTTAAAGCACGGGATCATGTATAATTATTATCTACTTCATGTTCAAGTTAGGCTCATTATTAGAGGTCAAGAATGTTTATAAGCTACTCAAGTCATGCCATCATGTCATTTCAAGTATTCAGTGGGATTTGACTTAGCACCTTAAGATGGGGGCTCGACTCAAGGGGTCCTTATATAAAGTCTTGATCTTTAAACTATGTGCCACCATAGGATTATACATGATCTCTCTTATGGATTTCTAGTGGATCCATCTTGTTATACCACACCTTGTCAGGGGGTGACATACCTCGATCACCTTGACGAGGGGATGACATGCCTCAGACTATTCATTATATGGCTACCATGGCAAGTAGACCATACCTTGTCGAGGGGGTGGCATGCCTCGATCACCTTGTCAAAAGGTTAATATGCCTCGATCACCTTACTAAAGGGGTAACATGCCTTGGATTCCAGGTAGTAGCTTGCTTGGTCTATGTCGGTTAAGGTCTCTTCCCTCATATGTATTATGTACTATGTAAGTTGAATGTTTTACACTTATGTTTTATTACAAGCATTGATCATGCATGCCACGTTGAGATTATATATATCCATTGCTTATGATTATGAATTTTGAACATATTGGCTTATGTCTATGTTGCATTGCATCCCAAATACTTAGTACATTCAACTGTACTAACACATACTCTATATCTATATGATATTACCATGTGGGGACCGGATATCTTCTTGATCATCCTCCACGTAGCTAGTTGATACTTTCGAGATAAGCTTTGGTGAGTCCACAAGTCCGAGGACACTATCTACATTACTCTTGCTATTTTGAGACTTCTTTATGTTGAACACTTGTTATTATGAGGGTGAGCTAGAAAAGTGTCTTGGCCCCACTCCATTCCATGTCAGAGGTATTATTAGATATTATGATGTATTTATGCTATGAGCTTGACTCTTTTATGCTTTTATGAATATCAAGATTTTCCTTAGTCCCGCTTCCTTTTTTATTATATCGCTTGTTGTTGTTGATCTTGCTTCTACGACCAAGGATGTGTGATTGATATGCTAAGAGGCTTGTTTGGGGTCTCTTTGAGTTCCCATCGCTATGTCACGTCTAGGCCCTAAGCTTGGGTCGTGATAATCAAATTTTGGAACAAACCCTTGGAACTCCTTCGGGCTCAGAATTACATAAACCAAACATGTATCCATACTAAAAACTGCAATTTAGATTCAAAGAAATAATCAGATTTGATTCCAAGGTCTCCTTGACATAATTACCGATACAAGTTAAATAAACTAGTTTAAAATACAAAATACCAAACCTGCCCTCGACAACTCTAAACATTATGACAAGACCATTTCTAATATTAGTTTGACCATCTGAAACTACTAGAAATAGAATCTCAATCCGACCTTTCAAACTCTAAATGTTGACTAAAGTCAAACTTTGACACCGAAAACAACTAAAAATGCAACTTTGGGTCTAAGAACTTCATTTTAACTCTGAATTAAGTTATGGAACTTCTCCTAGACCAGATTCGATATTTCAAAGCTATTGAAATTGACAAATTTTTGATTTGACACCTAAAACTCGGAATGGTACAAAAATTTCCGTTTTCAACAACTTAAGCTTTCAAAAATGCCAAAAGCTCATATTTTCCAACTTCTAAAACTCAGAATGTTAGTTCCAACAGTATAGATAGTTCATAATAGACCTAAAGCAACTTATGAAAGGGTAAAATAGTAATTTTCACAGATAAGGTCAAAAATGACCAACAAGGTCATCACACTAGTCTACCCTCTACCATCCTTAACCTTTGCTAGATCAAACTTGATTCCCTCCTTGGACATCACATGATCCCAAAATTACCACCAAACTGCCCCAAAATACACATTCAGAGAACTTAGCATAAAGCCTCTCTTCCCTATACCTCTAGAGCATGATTCTTAACTGCATGTCATGGTCGAACTCAATTTTCGAATAAACCAAGATATCATCAATAAACACAATCATGAAGGAGTTCAAATATGGTTGGAAAATTTCATTCATCAGCTCCATAAATCGCAGGTGCATTGGTTAGTCCAAACATCATAAGAAGAAACTCATAGTGACCATATCTCACCCAGAAAGTAGTCTTAGGGATATCAGAGGGCCTAATCCTCAAAAGCTGGTACCCAAACCTCAAATTGGTTTTGGAGGACACTTCCTCTCTTTGGAGTTGGTCAAATGAAACATCAATTTTTGGAAAAGCATTTTTGTTCTTGATAGTCACCTTGTTCAATGGTCTATAGTCAATGCACATCCTCATAGACCCATCCTTCTTCTAAATAAATAGAACTGTGGCACCCTCGAGGATATACTAGGCCGAATAAATCCCTTACTCAATAAATCCTAAAGCTGATCTTTTAGCTTCTTCAATGCCGCAGAAGCAATATGATAAGGAGGAACAAAAATTGGTTTAGTGCCTAACTCAATATCAATAGAAAAGGCAATGTCTCTGTTAAGGGAAACCCATAGAAGATCTGTAGAAAATACATCAACAAACTCTAAAACCATAAGGATAGACTCTATCAAAGGCAAATTAGCACTAATATCTGGAATAAATGACAAATAAGATAAGCAGCCTCTATCAATCAACTTCTGAGCCCTGATATATGAGATAAATTTTCTATGATTGTAACCACATGAACCTTTCCACTCAATCCTCAGCCTACTAGGCACAACTAAAGTATCTATCTTGACATAACAATCAAGCATAAAATGGTATGAAGAAAGCCAATACATATCCAAATAACATCAAAGTCTACCATATCAAGAATAATCATGTCCATTGAAGTGTCATAATCCACCAAACACACAAGACAAGATTGGTGCACCCGATCTACTACTAAAGGATCTCGTACTGAGGTAAAAACATGTATAGGCATAGGCATACAATCACATAATAAGTCAAATAGAAAGGAGAAGTATGTAGGCACATTTGAATAAGTAGAACTAGGATCAAATAACACAGATGCAGGACGATGACAAACTGGGACAATACCTATAATAACTACATAAGCCTCCACCTCAAGGCTCCTTGAAAAAGCATAATAATAGGCACTATAAACTCCACTTGGTTGAATTAGGTCTTTACTACCCTGCTGAACTAATGTATCACTAGCACCTTTATTAGAAGTATGACTACCTCTTCCTGATAGAGCTCTACCACATCCCCTAGTCTGTATAATTGAACCTCTAGTTGAAGGTGTTGAATCTCTGATTGAGCTATTGAATAAGTGTGATATAGGTCAAAATATGTTTTCAAGGGAAACTATTTAATCAACTTAGTGAGGGTCTCCACATCAATAATAAGATCTTAGAGTGGGTTATTGTTATGAGGAACCAAATGGAATACTATAACCACCCCAACCTGCTAGCCTCTGAACACTACATAAACTATAACCACCATCTGAAGCTGGTAAGGATGCATGCACTGGACCTCGATGTTTGGATTAATTGCCTCTTCGGTGAGACTTTCTACCTCATGATGAGGTACCAAAATAGTGACCAATGTCTCAATCCCTCTTGGAGTCCCCAAACTCTTCAGGCACTATGAACTTTGCCTTTTTGGTGGTACTTATAATAGACTGAGAAAAAGCTCTCTCACGAGTTGATTTGAAGATATAAGATCTGATATAAAAAATCAAACCCCTCACGAACTTGCAGACTCTGTCCACTTTAATAGTAATCAATGATATGACATGATGAGACAATTCATAAAATCATGCCTAATACTCAGCAACAAATATGCTACCTTAGGTCAAGCTCTCAAACCTCGTTCAACTCACCTCTCGTACACTCCAAGGGATAAAGCATCCTAAAAATCACTTGAGAACATATCCC
The DNA here is from genome assembly GCA_025642045.1 of Solanum sejunctum. NCBI lineage: Eukaryota > Viridiplantae > Streptophyta > Magnoliopsida > Solanales > Solanaceae > Solanum > Solanum sejunctum. Next base: position 9,018 of record JAOTQJ010027973.1, on the reverse strand, counting down.
ACTGTACTAAAGTGGATCCAGCTGGTATAACTCTCATATACTTCCTGCATCACTCTCTAGCGATGTCTCTAAACTAAAGAGTAACAAATTTGACACCTCGTGGATCAACTAGGTCCATAGCCTCTAACATCTCATGACACAGTGTCAAAAATATATATGTATCCTTGCTCTTACCAACTTGAAACTAGGGTGATTTTATATTCTAAGACGTCGTATAACTCTGCTGGTCATCAAATGTAAGAACTGGCTCAGTAGAAATCTGCACCGGTGTAGGAACCAATGGAGGTTGGCCCACTTGGTCATGTATAGAAGGAACCCTAAACCATAAGGGTCTGTCCATCTGCCTAGGTCTATGAATCTTTCGAGGTACCTGTGGAGCTACCCTTCTGGGCCATGCCTTAAAGCACATCCAAAACCCTTAACAAAGTCTTTTGTAGTAATGATGCGAGTACATAATTAAGAGGAATCTGACCTCCTCTAACCTTAGGCTCAAACTCGGGGAAGATGTCCCTCTCATGATCTTAGGCTGGTGCTGCTCCTCCCACTCAACCCCTGCCCCTATCTCGGCCTCTACATCTACCTCTACCTCTACCCTGAGTTAGGGTCTCACGAACAATCTCAAGGGCTGCCTTCCTTCCTCCATTAGAAGTTGATGCTCTAGTCCTTGCCATTTCTAAAAGAAACTACAACACTCACCATTAATACAAGAATCATTGCACAATTGGATTAAAATAAGTAAAAGAGATTTGTTCTAACAGTCTCTATAGCCTTTGAAAGATAAGCAACGAAGGTCTCCATGCTGATCCTTGAAACTCTATTCATCTAGGCTTAACATATGTGGGACCAGTGATTCTGGGGCTCCGATACCAAATTGTCACAATCACGGTCGAAAATCGGGTGTGATGACAGTTGTTTTTAACTCATCAAGGTAAGTCAGCCTAAATAGAAAATGACAAAATAATGCAGAAGATAAAGTGAAAATACAATATAATAATGTAGTTACATCGCACATTTCTCAATTTCTTAATTATCACTTTATCTTCATAGCTCTACTACTCATAAATTAATCAATATTTCACTTTTACTCTTTCAATAATTTCAACACAATGGTTGTCTTACACAATACTTGTCCAACATCACATCCAAAATTCTTCAATAGTTGTTTCCACAACAACATGAAATAATATTCAACAATCGAGTCAATATAAATAATGTACAATTTATAACAATGGGGATCACAAAATTAGTCAATGTTCTCAATTCAAGGGTCATAATTATCAACAAGTACATAACAATTCAAGAGCCAAGTTACACATATCATCACATAGCCATTTGCATTACTTCGACATATTCATTAGGTGATTTTGTGATTAGTTCAACTGCTTTTGAATTCCCAATTGTTCCCGCAACACACAAAGAAGGAAGAGACAAGGTTTAATTAAACTCAACAAGGTTTAAAGTTCACTTGGATTGATAAAGTCAAAAATCAATCCAATAATAGTACTTTATCCTTTTGATTCAAACCCAAAATACTATAGTGTAGTTAAAAATTAGATTCACAATTAAATTTCAAAACTAAAGACACCAAAATCATAAAATTTGGGGAAGAAGGATAAAATTGCATAAAAAATTAATACTTAAAATTTTGAAGCCAAATCATAAAAGTTTTAGATGAAAATGTTCTTCACGTAATTAAAAATCTATTGTTAAAAATCATGTCAAAATGGAGCTTAAATGAGCTCATAATTACCATTTTTGTGAAAAATTCGAGTTTATAAAAAGTTTCCAATTTCTTCACAGGAATATACCAAATTAGATGTTAAAATCAAGAAATAATCAATGGGCCGGGTAATGAAGAGGAAAGTTGGGAAATACCTTTTTCATGGAATTTCCCTTGAAAAACCAATTAAATTGCCCCCTCCCAAGCTCCCAAAGTCCGAAAATGCAAAAAATGGATAAAATCCATTACTTTTAAAAAGTTCACTATTTCAGGGAAAAAAATGGTCTTTGCAACCATAATCTGGGGACCGCAAATGCAGAGATCAAGGTCAGCTGACCCTCGTGAACGTGGACCAGACAACTGTTGTTACGACCTAAGTCTAGGGCCTAGTCATAACATGGTGAATAAGGAACCCAAAGATACCTCACCCAAACTCCTTAGCATTCATAGGTAATTAACAACATAAATATTGAATTAAAATGGGAAATGGAACTAAGGGAAATCTAGAAGTCAAGATAACATCTCAAACGAAAGGTTTCCTCGTTTAAACATACCATTGTACATTTAAGACTTAGTGGGGATCAAAGCATACCCATGGTTCCCTTTAAATATATAAGACATGAAAATAAGATAGAAAGTAAAAGTCTCCAATGAACAACTCTAAACGTATAGATATCTCAAAATACAAGGCAGGAAGAAAAAAGGTGGAATCCTTAAACTAAGGGCTCACCAAGCTACTAGTTTTAGTAGTTTGAAGCTAGCCACGTGTCGATGGGAAGGCGGAATGCTGGTCCCAACATAGTTACATCATGTAGAAAAAATGTACATTAGTATGTTAGAATGCACTAATTATGTATCATGCATGACATTGTAATGCCATTATCCATAAAATTTAGAAGTCTTCATGCATGAAATTGTAATCTCATCATTCAAACAGGCTTAGACATGATCAAGGTATAAAGCTCAATATTACGTATAGTCAAAATGCCATACAGAAACACATGTAATGGAACGAAGACATCAAATCATAAAATTTGTAGGAGAGTACCATAACCCACATATAAGACCATGTGAACTACTACTTGGAATCCAACATAACCTCTACGTTAGCACGGGGAGACCACTTGTCTGGTGAAACTCTGTCAACTTAAGCATATATCTTCCTTTATCATTATGGCTTTTGTGGATCCACGAGCCTAGCTTATAAGGACTCGTATGGTAGTAGATAGTTAATAGGACAAGAAGTTGCTACTGTGGTTCCCTTACCTCACCTCACCTTAATGTCTCACTTGGTGTTAAGTCAATCCCTTCGAATACTTTACAAAACATAGCATAGCCATGTACCATAACATAGAATCATAAATAGAAATCTGATTCGAGCAGCTCAATGTCTCAAAAAACTACCCAAATGAAAATTGGACTTTCACATTGAGGGTCCTATCATAGAAATCATTAAGGGTTGTACAACATGATTACATCTTTGATAACATTCATAACTTTAAAACGTGATTTTAGACATTATCCTTAACGTCATACAAATTCATCATAAACTAAATGGGCCTATCTAATGACTTGAAATAACATATTTTAATAGTATAATGCATGAACATGACAATATATGCAACTTTAAAACTAAGATTTAGCAGCCAACACATCATTGAAAGAACCTTAGGTAATGGAGTCATAACAACAAACTAAAAAAATCAACAAAAAATAATGTTATACTATAAAATTACATCATTAAAGGCAAAATGTATGAAAATATAGCATAAAACATCATTTAAATCATGGTCATGCAACTCATATTTCACGAACTTAAAGAAAAGATAAAATGATTCATTAGGAAACTTTATGCGCGAAAGGTACCCACAAATAAAATTCATATACCTAAATTACCTTAACAAAAGGCTTAAAGAGGTTGGAGGAAAAAGCTCTTGGATGGAAACCCTAATCCTTGCCCTTGCTTTGGCTTGAGTATTTCTTGCCTTAGAAAATTTTGAGAGAATGAGGAATAGAATGAATGAGAGATTTTGAGAGGATTTAGGGTTTGATATGGAAGGTAAAATAGACCCAAAATGAAGTAGTTTTAGACTTAGGGTATAAAAAAGGACAAAAATGCGCTTCATTAAAGCTATCGAAACCTAGTCCATCACCTTGTTTATGGACCGTAAAATAGTCTATGAATCGTATTATGGTTTCATCCATTCAACTTCTCCAATCTTCTGAAAAACTTGGTTTATGAAGTCCCATCTACGATACCCATCTATAACTCATAGATTGATCTACAGGTTATAGACACGTCCATAGACTGGCCCAACACTTAGGAAAAATTTCACCTTTTCAGTACCCTATCTATGAGGCCTAACTACTATCCATAGACCTAAGTATGACCCATCCTATTTGTTCGTATTTCAACCTTAGAAATCATATTTTCCATCAATGCAAGTCACCCAACCACAAGAACATTCTATGGTCTATAGTTTCTTTTTAGGACCTTAAAGACCTTTTATGAATGGCCCTTACACTTGGTTAAATTTTTATCTTGGATAGACCTATCCACGAATCTTGTTTACGACCCATGGTTGGGGCCACGAGTTGTACATGAGGCTCATACTCCTAACCTGCAACATTTCCAATTCCACTTCTTCTAAAATTTCTAATCTCCTAATTTACGGGTCCTTACACCCATGAACATAGAGGAATCAATTAACCCTCTGCGATCGCAGCCCAATCTCCATTAACACGAGGCACTGGCCAAAGGAGCTTTGCAATTGCAGTCATAGGGTCCGCGAACACGAGGGTATGGGATCAGACACCATATATTAGTAGTCATAATTTGGCACAAAATCACAGAATAGACCCTTGAGATTTGTTCAAAATCCGGTACACACAAACCATATATGCAACATTGCTAAGTTCAATACTTCCAACTCAATGGAATCATCGAAAATTTAATCCGAGGTCTCTTGACCAAAAGTCTGATAAGTCGCAACTAAACTAACTTGGATACTAGAAATGGCGAAATACTATCGGAATACCCAAAAATTATGAGGAGCATCATTCTAGCACTAAAATCGCCTCCCAGAACTGGCGAAACTATCAAAAATTTAATTTTAGCACCCCAACTAAAAATATTTACCAAAGTCAACCTAAGTCAAACTTTAACTCAATTTCCAACCTAAAATCTACATCACAACTCCAAATTTAATTCTGACAACTCTTCTAAACAATTTTCACATTTCAAAATATATGAAATTGGCAAAATTCTATTCTAAGAGTCAAGTATCTAGATGACTCAAAATTTCAAAATTAGGCAACTTAAGACGTCAAAATTCAATTCTTTAGCAAAAACCTAACTTCTTACAAATTTGCAAAAACCTACTTTCAAAAATAATCAAATATAACTCGAAGCAGTTGTTGAGAGGGAAATAATGATAATTTTATTAAAAATACCAAAAATGACGTTCTGAGTCATTACAAATAATTATGTAAATTTGTTAAAAGAATACTCACCAATAGAATAATTATAGAAAGATTTTACTTTTCGACTACACATCATAATAGTGTAAGTGATGCTTATAAACCTGTTAAGAATATTCAATCTGAATAGAATGTAATAGAAAATATCAATTTCACTATCATTGACAGTGTCTAAAATAAAGTGACTTTATAAAATAGTACATACTATCTTTATTAACATGAACTAAGTCATATAAGTCAAATGCTTACTTATAAAGACAACAACATAGACGAATATATATAAAAGATCTCAACTAGTATTACAATTAAAGACCTAAAAAGTATTTACAAGAACGACTACATACTATCTTTATTAACATGAACTAAGTCATATAAGTCAAATGCTTACTTATAAAGACAACAACATAGATGAATATATATAAAAGATCTCAACTACTTATTACAATTAAAGACCTAAAAAGTATTTACAAGAACGACTTTCTAGCCAATGTTGCAAATTAGGTATTCACAAAAATAATCCTTTTCAATCTTGACAAATCTTTTATCAGCAATTTTTTTCCATATTGATTAATTATATTGTAACTATCCTCCTTGTCATTTTTGTATTATCGCTTCTTTTCATCGATTAGAGCTTTTCTATAGTGATTTCAAGTCATTTATGACTTGCTAGCGCTGATAGTTTAATCACCTGGTCATTTATTTAAATTTTGTGCAGTTTTCGTGCTTTAAGGCCTTTATAACTTGAAAAGTTGACTTTGATTTAAAAAAAAAGTGATAAGTGACCTTAAAGTGGAATTCTGATAGTTTTATCAACTCTGAAATGACCTCTTTAGACTAGAAGCATGGCCGACTCAAATTCTAAAGCTTTTGGTGTGAGTTAAAGAATTTAGCTATTTAGCCTTTCAAAATCTACCCAAGGTTGTCCTCCGTCAACATTCTTGGAAATCGTGCTAAAATAAAAATTTTGTCAACATGGTTAGATTCAAAACTTTCAGCTTGGTTTAGAATGACCTTTAGTTCAGTTTTTGAGATTCCAGATCAATTTTGATCCACTTGGTGGGTTCGGCTAAGAACGAAAGTTGGTAGCAAAATTTACTTTTTGTCAAAATATCCTCGGATGGAACTTTTGACTATGTCGTTGAGTTTAAAACATCAAATTTAATAGGGAAGCATAGTCATTTTGCCTGCACAAAGTTTTGAACGTATCCCGAGCACCCCATTGAAAATTTAAAATAGTCCAAAAACCAGTTGAAATATATCAACTAGTGCAGATCCATTTGGTATTCACATTCATGGGCTTGGTGAATTCGTTCGCGAAGGCTTGACCCTTTTTACAAATGTGGTTATGGGTCCTAGCCTCGATAGCAAGGGTCAATTGAGTTAACCTTATGCGATAACGAGGCCACCTATGGCATTCATGAAGGACACTTTATGGGTGAGCCATGACCGCGGGCTTGGGTCCCTGCGTTCGTGATAGTATATGGGGTCTAGTCCTTATTTAAAAGTCTAGACAATGTGTAACTTAAGGAGGATCTTTTTAAGTGCGATATCTTACTTGATATAGCCTCGTTTTTAGTGATTCAAAGCTTGTAGTGCCTAAAATCTCCATGGATTATTTGTTTTGTAATGAAAAGTATAGGATTTTGTTACCTCTCCAACTATCTCTCCATTAGGTAGGATTTTTGTAAGCCAAGCATTTATTTGTCGAGGAGAAACTGATTGAATTCGGAGTTGTTGATATTTATATCAATCAATCATAGAAGAAAAATCATTATTCATTCCGATTAAGCTTCCTTCCTATTAATCTGTAAGTTCTTCTCAGATACAAGGAAATGATTTAGTTCTGGTGCTAAAGATCGTAATTCTCGAACAAGCAATCCAAAAGATTCTAGAGCATCTTTTGGATTAGGTATTGTTCCCCCAATGATCATAGTACCATATGCTGTGGAGTGAATGGGTTCATCGAGAATCATTTATTTGAGTTAATTTTGGGAATTTTTCTACTACCATTATTAGTCTTTGTAGCTTAATTTTAAGAAATTGGTGCATGAATTGTATTAGGTTGTTCCAAACCCTAAGTTGTGTTTCATTTTAGGACACAAGTTCAGGTAACTATTAGAACCTTTTTATAGAGTCAATTTTGAATTTTATGGCGCGAGTCCCAATTTCTTGTTTTTGACTCAAAATTGATCTATCTTTGAATTTTTTGATTTTAATATCAAAATAATCATAATAATATTGCGAATTAATTTGTGATAGCGAGATAGCATTCTGAGGCCATCCTTAAGGGAAAAGCTCCAGCAAAATTATTTAGAGCACATGTGTTCAACCTATAGGTAGGATATTGCTTTGCTTTTAAAAAAAAAAAGCGATTGAGTTAAATATGTACACCAATGTGAATTTACATGAATTTGGGGCATGGAGTTAGTTCAATATGTTATATTTGATAGAATCCAAATTCTAGGTTGGGTATGTTGGATATTTGAGTTGTTCTTGATTATCATTACCTTGTTGATGGATTCTTATTTTATTTTGTACTACATTGGAGCACGGTTGGCCTTAGTACAAGCGTAGACTAATGTTTTCCTTAGACTTGTAATTTTCAATTACTAATAGATATTATTTCCACCTCGGTATATCACTAGATGGCATAGCTCTTGGTGTACCAATATAATAGACTTGAGTCTAATAGAGATGGGCCTTAGCTAGGTAATAACTTAGTGTCAGAGCCTTATTACCCATAATTCCAATATTATCCCACTTCGACACTTTTGGTTACGCCCGTGGTTTCGTTCAATAACAAAACTAATTATTGTCCTGCCAGCAGACGATGTTGGGATATTTAAAAAATATTATAAGCAGTCCATGGAAACCCTATGAAATCATTAGATACTAAAAATACTCAATAGTTGTCATGACCTAGACCCAGGTATGCTGATACTCACCTTAACCCACCGAAGCAAGATTGCTTGAACAAGAATATAACACAATAAAGTGGAAGAAACAGTCTATAAAAGGGTAAATCATATAGTAGAGTGTCATTATAAGCTTAAGTTGATAGAGTAGAGTGTCATTATATGACTCAATGTCTTGATTATTAAATAGAATGAACATAAAGATAAATAAAAAAGAGTTCATTGAACAGACAAGATGCTACCTCTCAGATAATCCAGAAGCTCCGTCTAAAGTATTAAACTAATGTCTGGTGAAGTACCAAATAATGTGGTACCCAGCAAGTAAATCCTATACACAAGGTAGAGAATAATGAACACAAGTACTCAAACCACACCATACGTGTCACGACCCAACCACGGGGCCGTGAATGGTGCCGATAGGACACCGCGACAACCGCTTATACTGAATCTTTACTTACGACAGCTAAGGAATTCCACAAAAATTTCGACAGAGTTTCCTCTGTTTTATTGACTAACCCACCTGCAAACAGCCAACCCAACAGTACCAGATATAGTCATAAGAATAGGTATACAAACACAAACGCGGGCTGACAAGGTCATCGCTGCGGCAGAGCCGCCTAACAAACATATCATACAAACGAGATTAGACCAACATAAATTCTCACACCCACATATATCCACAGACCTCTATGTACAAAAAACGGACTATACGAAGGGACAGGGCCCCGTCATACCCTCGAGTATCTATATATATACATAAATGCAAAATACAAACGAAGCGTATACGAATATATACCAAACTGACTGCTCCCGATGCTAGGGGGCCCTTCAACGATGGACGGAGGTCCTAAGAAGGCGATCCTCTAGCCTGCTCGTCTGTACCTGCGGGCATGAACGCAGCCC
>JAOTQJ010027962.1:0-16236 GCA_025642045.1 Solanum sejunctum | reverse complement strand
TTCCGGACGTTCAATGTCTACACAATTACAATAACGCCAATAATTAATATCTATATCGTACCTTAATTCCTAACTTTGTAGTTCTAAATGTTATAAAAATTTTGGCAACATTTTCCCTTAAAATATGCTGCCCCGAGAATTTAACTTGGCTCAAATAATCAATCAACAACAATAACAACCCATAACATCAATAAACCTTTTCCAATACCACCACAACATCAAAACGATATTGCGACGTAAATAGTAAAATAGGGCAGCAGTGATTCAAACTTATATCGACCATATTCAAGCCTTCTGATATACTCCAAAAACCATAATACATCACCTCAACGCCCAACGCAAACACCCAATGCTAAAACATAACATTATACCTTCGACGGGACTCCAATTCAAGCTAACATTCATGTAATCTTTTGAATAATTTTCTAACACTTCTTTCACCCTATAAAGACTATTTTCATGACAAGTAAACACAAATACATGACAACAATTCAATATATAGCCATATGCAAATTTGTTCCCAATCCGACCACAAATTCGAAATCCGTAATTCCACTAACAACCAATCCTATTTTAGCGTTTTACCTTCATTTTAACACATTCCTAACACCGTCACAACCTTTAATTAACATAAACAAAGCTAAAAGTTAACATACCTTTCAATCTTTCACTGCACCCAAATCCTTCGTAGCCGCTAAACTACGCATTATCTTGACTAACCAACTCCTCCACGCTACTTAGGGGCTTCAATATACCGAGCTTGAAGCGTCAAATAATCGAAAACACGAAAAATCAGAATTTTTTTGAAATTTACTGTAGCAACCCAAGGCTTGATCAATATTTTTTTGTTCAAATTTTGATAAGTATGATACTTCATTATCTTGTACAAGGCACATGCTTGTATATATAGGCAACAAGTATACCATTTAGACCAATCAAGAGAGTACATATACACTTGACCCCCCCACAAATTATACTTAAGGACCAAACTTAAAAGAAATTTTATGCTCGGTCCCCAAACTTTATTAAATTGAACCAATTAAGGACTTTCGGGGTTTAAGTTAAGTTACGGGTTCTAACATTTTTATTTTTTTCAAAAGGGGTTTTCGGATTACTTAACCCAAATACATCTTTCAAAGTTTATTTTCATGCCCTAATAACCTTCCTCTTCACTCATTCTAAATTTCTCTCCCAAAGAAGAAGACTCAAATCCTCCATTGTAGAAAAGCTTCAATTTCTTTCAAGTTTTTATCAAATTCAAGATTCTCTTCAACTTTCTTCTCTATTTTGGTTTAAGGTATGTGGGTTTGATTCATGATTTCCTTTCAACCAAGAAGTTCTCTTCAAAAACAAAATTTTGAATTATGAATTTTCATTCTTTCATTTATGAGTAATTGCATATTAACTAATATTTGCTTAGATTCTGATTATTCATGCATTTTTATAATTATTTAGGAATGTCTATCAAGTTTTTACATAATTTAGTTCAAGTGTTATGAATGTGCATGATTTAACCTAATCTATAGTTTCAAGCTTGGAACTCTCTTATGGGTTAATATGACTTTGATCTTATATTGCTTAATTGATTACTTTAAGCTTGCTTATGATTCAATTTGATGTTTTAAAGTTATTTGACAAATACCAAAAATGAATTAAGTTGATTTATGAATTTGGGATATTGACCTTTATGGCTGAACTTGAGTATGTGATATTGAACAAGGACAAGAACTGTAAGTTTGAATTGATATTGGGTGATTCAAGACCCACTTCAAATCATTTCGAATCTTTGTCATGGAGTTATTCTTAAGTACAAGTTAATTTGCTTTATAAGCTAAGACCTTCCGAAATTAGTTTTGATTATTTTGATTATGCATTGTCCATCTCCATGAGATTTTGACTTAGCATTAAATGAGTTAGGAGTGGGACTCGAACTAAAGGGTCTTATATAAAACTTTTAATCTAATAAGTACATGCCATCATAGGATATTTTTATATAAATTTTTAGGCCTTTTAACTAGTGGATTTATCTAGTATTTTTGTTTCCAAAGTTTACCTTGACAAGTAGGCTCGCTCTTTGGTTGGTGCAGAGTATAACATTGATATTCCATATTATAGCTCATATGATTTTTTTAGTTATGATCTTATTCCCATACCTATTTTCTTATGTGCTTCTTTTGCATTACAATAGCATTATTTTACGTTTTATTTTGGAACAGTTTATATTGTTAAAGGTTTAGAATTGGGCATATCTGGTACGTATTCTTTGTCATTATATTTACTTGTTGCATTGCATACCTACATGCTTAGTACATTCCAAAGTACTAACCATATTTTGCCTACATGTTTATAATCATGTAGGAATAGGTTATCTACATTATCTTCCTCCTCGTGGCTAGATTGATTGTGTGGATTTTGAGCTTTTGGTGAGTTTCCGTCCATCGGGAATAGAGCCTTATCTTCTAGCTTTACTTTAGATATTTTAGACACATCATCTATTTTCTTCTATAACTTTGTATTGAGCGATCCACACTTGTATTTTTGTCTTCGTTTATTATCTTTTGTTTAGAGGACTACTGCTTCACTTGATTATGTCTTGAAATATTAAGTTGATCTTTCACTTTGAGATACGATTCGTCCCTTAGTCCCATTCCCCATTTTATATTGTCACTCTTCTATTATTCATTATTTGAACCAAGAAGTGCATGTATGATCTAAGAGGCTTGTTGGGAACCTTCGAATTTTCATTTACTGTGTCATACCTAGGCCCTAGATTCTAGTCATGATATTTTATCTGTTAGATTATTTTTTTCAAAGTGAATAAAAAAGATTTAGCATAAAAAATTTAGCATGTTACAGTTTGGTGACTTTTAGTTAGTATCTCAAAGTTTAGTCACCTTTTGTGTTAGAAAATATAATTAAATAATTTTTATATTAGAAAAATATAGTTAAGTGACTTTTGTAAAAACAAATGACAGTTACGTTTCCATAGTATCTCAAAGTTTAGTCACCTTTTGTGTTAGAAAATATAATTAAACAATTTTTATATTAAAAAAATATAGTTAAGTGATTTTTGTAAAAACAAATGATAGTTATGTTTCCACTTGTGAAATTTACCTTATCATAATCTAATCATAATTAAAATTTATGTTAACGTAATAACGTGAAGGCAGGACACATGCTCTCAATAAATTAGTAGCAAATTATGCAAGATATGCTTCAATTAATAACTTTTTGGAGAAATCAAATCATGTATGACATGGTTCTATACACACGTTTTACATATATGACGACAAAATAATTCTTATATATTAGCAGCAATTTCATAAACAGTTGAAAGTCGACAGTAAATTGCTTTAATTGCATTGAATAGAATTTAACATACATGATACTTAAAAATTACTTGTTGATAATTTCTCAAATTAGATATAAATAACAAAATTATCCGCGAGACTTGACAGTACCATTGTTGTATAAATAAACAGGGAGTGGCAAGTCATGCTCATCGATCACATACGAGTGTTTTCGATCATAATACCAATTACCAAATATCTTAATTGTAGTCTGCATCAACATTCCGTCTAATTAATATCATGAAATAAATATTTATTTTTCTTTATGTCTTCACAAAAAATTTGAAGTTATCAAAATTAACCAATAATCATGATACATCATTGAATTAATTTATTGAAACATCAAATGATACAAAAGATGGCTTGTATAATTACTGTACAACAATAATGTAAAAAGTGCAGCTATTAAGGAATATGCACAAAAAAAAAAAAAGAACAAAACAAAACAAAATATGCAAATCATATTTTTCTCCACTCATCCCCGTGTAAACATTTTACGTGACATTTCAATAATTTACCTTAGTCCAATGTAGTAAGGCGTGCAATATCTATGTTGTCCTCTATAATGTCAACCCACAATTTGGCCATTCAGAGTAAATTTTAAGGTATCTATTTTTTTTTTTTAAAAAAAGGATAATCTTTGCTAGTGAAACACTAGAATTTAAAAGATATGTTTCATTTTTAATATCTAAATTGAGAAGTTGGTGTTTCTTTGGGATTCACGGTAAGTGAGAGTTTAACCTCTTGTTGGTTTAAGTACTTTTTTAAAAGTATTGGGGTAATATTGTTGTTGCTCTCCAACTGTTAACTACATGGTGTATTTTTCTTATATTATTGTTACCAAAATATTGGATTACATGTATGTTGTTATGCCTTGTACGAGATGATTCTATAATTGATTTCAGTGAACATGAAACATATAGATAACCTATAATTAAATTATTTGATTTGATTTTTATGGGAATGAATTTAATATTTTTAAAAAATATGGTGTACAACTAAATATACATCAAGGACAAGAGAGGAACAAATCGAAAGAATTAGATATCGTATTTGAGAGTTCATACATTATGGCATAAGACAATCATATTATAATTGACAGTAACATGACTAATCTTCGGGGTTGATGGATTATGTAAGACAATCGAGCTTTGTGTTTAGTGCATCTTCATTGTTACTGGGTCCTGGGCCCAATAGAATAATATGAAGGGTTTCATATTTTGATTTTTTTACTGTATATTAAATTTCGATTCTTACTTATGAGACATAGAGGTTTGTTAAATGTACTGGTTACAAGTTTTACTGTTACATTACATTCGTTTTACTCCATTATTACAGTAGAAATTATTGTTTTTACTGAATCAATTATGATTCATTTAGTTAGTTAGTAGTGTGAGTTGGATTAATGAAGTTAGTTAGAAACTTGTACATACAGAAATGAGTCTGTATATATAGCTGAAGTGATGAGCATTATGTGATGTATGTCGCACAGATTCTTCTCCTTCAATAAGAATTTCCTCTTCCATGATAGTTTTATCTAGTTGACCTAAGATGAATTAGCTAGTTTTCACATGGTATCAGAGAAGTCGTTACTGGTTGTGGAGATTAAGATTTATAGACATTGATCAGGGAAGATCAATTTTCAGTTGTTGATTAAATGGAAATCTAGAAATGTCAAGACCTAAGATTGTGTATAAGTTCATTGGATGCTTCAGGAGCTATTTTGATCCCCATTAAGATGGTTGAACATGAAGATTATGAAATTTAAAGACAATCAGATAGAAAGAGAACATTTTTGATAATGTAAATTGTATGAGATTGTATCGATTACACAGAGAAATCAATTCACAAAATTGAAGAGTCTATGAAGTGAATAGTACCAGCTCCAACCTGCATCTATGCAAAATTGAAGGATTGTGCAGATTTGATTCTGTTTAAATGATTTGTATATTAAGCTAGAAAGCAGATATTGTTCAAAGGAGTATCACCTATTATCAATCAAGCATTGTATTGTAGGAGAAAAGTCAACTCTAATTGTAGTGCAGGTAGTTATACAAGTCAGAACTACAAACTACTGTCACGACAGTGGGGCACACTAGAGACAACTGTTACAAGCTACCCTGTAGACTGGATTCAGAATGAAAGGTACAACAGAAATTTGCAGACTACTCTTGTCATTGTATGGGCTTAAGTAAGAATCCAAACAATGGAATGTTTAGCACTGTAAACTGCAGGTTTTACTCAGAGCTCCTACGATTATTCTCTATTCACCTTGAAAAGGAAGGAAAGGATGGTTATCATCCAACTATATGTTGATGATTTGCTTATTGCTGGAGATACTGAAGCCATGATTTGTGAGGCAAAACAAGTGCTACACCAATTTTTAGGCTTAAGGATTCAGGAAAACTTAAATACTTCTTAGGGATTCAAGTGCTGAGATCTACACAAGGAATTATACTTAATCAGAGAAAATACATTCGTAAGCTGAAATTTGAAATCGGTTGGGCTGGTGCAAAACCAACATCGACTCCTCTGGAGTCTAACATAGTACAGACTTCAGTTGAATTTGACAAGATTACTGGCTTGACTGGAGATGTTGTTCTTAAGGATATCACTTCCTATCAAAGATTAGTTGGGAAACTAATGTATGCAACCATTCCAAGGCTTGATATTAGCTATGTTATGTGGACATAAGGTCAATTCATGCAATCCCTAAAGAAATCTCAACTAGAAGCTGCAAATAGAGTGGTCAGATAGTTGAAGGACACTATGGGACTAAGTATTTGGTTGAAAGCTAAAACTAACACAGTTTTTCTGTTGGCATGACTCAGACTAGGTTGCATGTCAAAATACAAGAAGGTCTGTAACAGGATATATGGTACAATTTGGTGAATCCTTAATATCCTAGAAGTCAAAAAGACACATTGTATCTAGAAGCTTTGACGAGGTAGAATACAGGAGTATGTCTTCAGCTGTAGCAGCACTTACTTGGCTAGAAGGCTTGTTTGTAGAGTTAAATATTCCCATTCATAAACCAATTAAAATATTCATTTACAGCTAATACCATATTCCATGAAAGGACCAACACATATAGATTGATTGTCGTTCATCAGGGACAAGATCAAGGCAGGTTTGGTGAGAACTATGTATGTGCACACTCATCAACAGGTGGCTGATGTACTTACTAAAAGGTTTAGTCGGGATCAATATTAATACTTACTAAGCAAGCTTGGTGTGCTCAATATCATGCACCCTTCAGCTTGAGGGTGAGTGTCAACGTATTAATTACAAGTTTTACTGTTACATTGCATTAGGTTTACTCCATTGTTATAGTAGAAGTTACCATTTTCATTGAATCGTTATGATTCAGTTAGTAACTTAGTAGTGTGAGCTAGACTGGTGAAGTTCGTTAGAAACTTCTAGAGGTTCTAGATATAGGAATGAGTCTGTACATATAGCTGAAGTTATGAGCATCATATGATGTATGTTGCATATATTCTTCTCCTTTAACAAAAATGTACTAACCTGGTTGGTCATTTTTGATATTATCTGTGAAAATTAATGTTTTACCCTTTCGTAAGTTGTTTTGGACCTACTTTGAACTATTTGAATGGTTATAACTAGAATCCTGAGTTTTAAAAGTTGAAAATATGAGTTTTGGTCTTTTTGAAAGCTTAAGTTATTTAAAAAGTGAGTTTTCATGTCGTTCTAAGTTTTGGAGGTCGGATCGAGGATCCATCGATTCCATTAGCTTTGTAACGTCGAAACTGAACTATAGGAAGTTGCATAACTGAATTTGGAGTTATCATGAGGTTTTTAGGCCCAAAGTTGCGATTTTAATCGTTTTCGGAACCAAAGTTTGACTTTGGTCAACATTCAGAGTTCGAAAGCTCATATCAAAATTTTGATTGTTCCAATAGTTCCAGATGGTGAAACTAATACTAAAAATGATCTCGTCATAACTTTTGGAGTTGCCAAGGATAGTTTTGGTATTTTGAGTTCTAAACTAATTTATTGGATTTGCATTAGTAAATGTGTCTTGGAGACATTGGAATCGAATTTTGATTATTTTGTTGAGTCCAGATCACGTTTTTTGATATGGACACATATTTGGTTTGTGAAAAATTGATTTTGGATAAGTTTCGAGTACTACTTTCGAGTTTTTTATGTTGCTGATTTTGCTGGTGCATAGTTGCTGGTGCAGGTACAGTGCTCCACGTTCGAGGACTTGGTCTCCACTTTCGCAGAGATTTGGACTTGCTTAGGCTCCGCGTTTGAGGACATGCTCCCCCGCGTTCGCAGAGAGCATTTCACTGTTCCGTTTTTAAAACCCGAGAGACATCATTTTTTACACATTTTAGAACTTTTAAGCTTTTTGGAGCGATTTTGAAGAATGATTTTCGAAAATCTATCTATCTATACTATACTAAAAGTGTGAATATATTTAAAAATATTGTTTGAACCTTTTGTTCTTCATTAAAAATTTCTTATTTAAATAAAATCATTTTTTTACTATTTTTCTTTAACTTATTACTTAATTCTATTTATAATATTGACTTTTAAAATATATGAAAAGAAGTGATAAAATAAGGATTTCTAGTATAGAAAGACTCTTAAATCTTCCTTATTTGATAGACTTATTCTTGTTACTCATTTGAATCAAGAAAATATCCTACCCTAGCTAAGGGTGATTTTAATTTACAATGGGTTTTAATTAGTAATGGAATCTCTCCATGTATAACGTATATAAATAAATAATTTATCAAAATTAGTGAATTAGTTATCTTTTTATAAGTTCATAATTAAATTTAATTTTTCTCTTTAATGTTTGTTATAAACAAGATACATATTTTGATCACACGCAAAGCACGTACGACAAGACAGACTAGAAATACAAAAAGAAGGAAGAGCATACAAGATTAATAACAAATTTTACCCAAAAAAAGAAGAATGACAAATATTGTCTTACCATATTATTAATCGGAGTGGCATTGATTTTATTCCACCATAGTTCGAGTTGTGTATGACGATTAAAAGAGTCAATGAAAGCTCCTCTTTGTTTTGGATCATTTGCTTTGGGCAAAGCTCTTAGGAATTCCGAATTCAATTCTGAAATAAACAAAATGCAAAAATATAATTACAAATATAACTGATTCACCACACGAGAAAAATAGTTTATACATCATCATATTATACCAAAAGTAAAAAATTATTCTATCTCAAAATTGAATTACCATTTTGTCCCTACACTAAGTTAAAATATTATAAAATTCTTAATTCATTAAATATAAATAATAACATTTTATCTTCTCATCTTTTCTCTTTTCTTTAATATTTCCTCTTTTGCTTCTTATTTAATTTACCAAATTTTACGGGCCATAAACACTCTAATTAAGAAATATTAAAGCACACTTGTGAAACCGTTGACCATAGAATTGTAAAAGTTAGTTCTTGAAATAACTTAATATTAAATGTGAATCAATTTATGTTTTAGGCCAACAAATTCATTAGTTGCACTAAGACTATCTTAAATATACGAAGAAATGCCATATCATATACTATTTTTGAGAAAACCGAAAGCCTTATTAAATGTTTTTACATTTTAATGGGTTCCACATTCACATCTATCGATATCTAAAGGCAAAAAAATAAAATAGTAGTTACATTTCTCATTAAAATTTGCTCCTATTCTCTTCAACTACTTTAATAAACTCCGAAGACATGATTCCTCGTTACAAAATAGTTTAAGGACAAATCAGTTACAAATATTTTTACTTCTTTTGACACTTTTACATTTTTTGAGTTTGTAATGTCACATTGAAGAACCCCAAGAGACATGATTTTACATTAATGTTATATTTCAAATAAATTATAAGTCTTTTCACCTCTCTTAATTTCTCCTATATATATTTCTATCCTATATTCACTATGTGTCTAATTTTATTGATAGTAGAGAAGTTAAATTTAGCTAAGGTGGAGTCATGCTTTTGTTTTTCTCAGTTTGATATTGTTGAAAATTAAATATAATTTGTCTCACAAAATATTTATTTGTTGATCTAATATCTAATTATATATGTTAAAACAAGAATGATGATAGTATAAGAAATTCTAAATAACAACTTACTTGGCTTAGAGGCACGTTAATATGTTTCTTAAAGATAGTTGGAGTCTCTCCCACGAGCAAACGGAAGAACAAATGACAACTCTATCTTCAGGATTCAACTAAGCCACAAAACAAGTAGCATTCAAGAATGTTGCTCTTCTATTCCTGAATCAGTGATTTCATCTTTTGATTAATGTATTTCAAGTGTTTTCAAGGGAAAGTATTTTTCTTGTAGAAGTAATATCTTTTCAAAGAAAATAACACAATTTATAGGATAAAAGTTTTTTTAATGTAAAAGAGTTTCTTTAATAAAATTGTTATTAATAGGTTCATGAATGTTACAAATAAATATTCATCTTCAAGAACCTAAAACGTAAGGCTAAATGAAAAAATAAGTTTTCAAAATATTTATTTCTTTTGAAACTTAAAAACTTTTATGAAAAGAATTGTTTCAAAATTAATTGAAACACTCTATTACAATCCCCACTTGTTTCAAGAAATTTTTTATCATTTGAAAAATCAAAAAATATTTTGAGACATTCATCTAGCAACATGCATCAATAATGGTATCTTTTGGACTTGAACCATTAGCTAGTGAAGACTTTCTAAATCATTGACTACTTAGTGAATGAATCTTGAACTAAGTGGTTCATTAAATAAAGTAGAAAATACTCCACACATATTACTATGTTCACGTGAAAAACAAAATCCTTTGACACCTTATAGTCATGTGTCCTGAATCCTATTAACTAAGTGTTTTAAGATTTCCTTGTTAAAACTCTCATTTAAGTGGTCTCCACTTCTCACTTAGTATGGTGCATTCATCAAGAGTAACTTTGCATACTCCGACCAAATAGTCTAGAATTTCATTAAGAGAAATCAATCTCATTCTCCTTTACAGCAAAGTATCAATAAATCTATCAAGAGTATTCCTACATACTCCAACCGAAATCGGTTTATAGACTTATTAAGAGAATATAATCTCAATCATGCACGTCTACTTATTTTTTCCTTTAAAAAATGAGAATTTTATTGATGTGCTTCATAGTTGTAACTTTACTTGTTTATACCTTTGAACCTAAGATTACATCATTAGATAGGGTTACCGTAAAATACAACTAATTTACAATAGGTTTTTTTCCTTTCCCATTATATGTTTATACCGTTAACTCTTTTCTTAACCCTTTAGACAAAGGATCTGGTAAATTGCATCTACACTTCATATATTGGAGTGATATTATGTCTTCCTCCAGTAATCTTCTTACTTGATTGTGTTTGAGAGGAACTTGTCTCGATTTGCCATTGTAACAATCACTTAAAGCCCGAAATATAGCAACTTAATTATCACAATAGATAGTCAAAGGTGAAATTGGCTTACTCCATAATGGAATATCCATTAATATACATTGCAGCCAATCAACTTCTTCTCCAGTAGAAGACATAGCTATAAATTCTGACTTCATAGTTGAATGAGTAATACATGTCTGCTTCTTTGATTTTCAGGAGATTGTTACTCCAGCCAAAGTAAAAATCCAAATAGTAATAGATTTAGAGTCATTCGGATCAGAGTTCCAAGTAGCATCACTATAGCCTTTAAGAACTATTGGAAAGGTAGAATAATGTAACCCAATAATGTAGGCCAATATTAATTGTTCCTTCAGATATCTTAAAAGACGAATCAATGCATTCCAATGTTCAATTCCAAAGTTACTAGTAAACTTGCTCAAAGTTCCTATTGCATAAGTAATATCTGGCCTGGTACAATGCATGACATACATAAGACTCCCAATGATTTGAGAATATGTCAATTGAACAAGAACATCACCAGAATCTCAAACTAGTTTGATGCTTGGATCAAATGGTGTAGGAGCAGGTTTGTCATCAAAGTGACCAAACCTCTTCAGAACCTTCTCGATATAAATCGATTGAGTAAGAGTCAAATCATTTGTTGATCTTATGATTCTAATATCCAGAATCACATCAACTTCTCCAAGGTCTTTCATTTCTAATTGAGAAGTAAGAAATGATTTTGTTTCTTTGACTATTTCAATATTAGTTTCAAAGATCAACATGTCATCTACATAAAGATAAATTATAACACCAGAATTTTTTTGAAATTTGCTGAATATGCAATTATCACCTTCATTGATTATATAGCCATTAGAAATCATAACATTTCTAAATTTCAAATGTCATTGCTTTAGAGCCTGCTTTAATCCATAAAGAGATTTAAGAAGCTAACAAACTTTATGTTCTTGACCAGGAATGACAAATCCTTCTGGTTATTTCATGTAAACTTCTTCATCTAGTTCTCTATTCAAAAATGCAGTCTTTACATCCATTTGATGAATTAAAAGGCCACAAATTATTTCTAAAGCAACCAAGAGTTGAGTAGAGGTCATCTGAGCTACAAGTGCAAAAGTATCAAAATAATCAAGGTCTTTCATTTGAGTAAATCCTTTAGCTACCAAGCGAGCTTTGTACTTATCTAAAGTATCATTTGATTTTATTTTCTTCCTAAAAATTCATCAGGAACCAATTGGTTTACATCCAGGAGGAAGATCCGATAAAATTCAAGTATTATTTGACAGGATAGAATGTATTTCATCATCAACAGCTTTATGCCAAAAAGGAGCATCATGTGAAGATATTGCTTCAGCATAACTTTTATATTTTTTTCAACCAAATAAGTTTGAAAATTATGTCCAAAGTCTCTTGGTTTAGCTGATCTCGCACTACGTCTTGGTTGACATTCTTCCAATGGTTCAACCATTTTCCTTTTAAGAGAAGATATGGAAGAACTTGCATCTAAATCCACAGATTCCTTCTTTTTAGAAAATATATGCTCAAAAAAGTTAGCATGCAATGATTCAATAATTGTGTAAGGAATTGGAGTCTCAAGATTTAAGAATTTATAAGCCTTAATAGTTTGTGAATAACCAATAAATACACAATCTATTCCTCTATAGCCAATCTTAGTAGTATGCCGATCTGGTAATCTAACATGAGCTAAACAACCCCATACTTTAAAGTAATTTATATTTGGCTTTCGATTCTTCCAAAGTTCATAAGGAGAAATATTATGTTTGTTCGAAGAAATTCGATTCAAAATATCATAAGCTGACAATAAGGCTTCAGTCCAAAGATTACCAGTCATACCAGATCCATAAAGCATAGAGTTAACCATTTCTATGAAAGTTCTATTTTTTCTTTCTGCAACACTATTTTATTATGGTGTATAAGACATAATCAATTGTTTCTCGATGCCTTCCTTTTCACAAAGATCAATAAAATTTGGATTTAAATACTTTTCACCTCTGTCATATCTAATTGATTTTATTTTTAAACTCAATTTATTTTCAACCTCTACTTTATATGTTTTAAAGGACTCAAATGACTCATCTTTATTTTCAACAGAAAAACATATGTATACCTTGAGTAATCATCAATGAAAGTGATAAAATATCTCTGTCCATGACACGATAAATAATCTATCTCACAAATATCAGTATGGATTAATTCTAAAGGGGTGAATATCCTTCAATTGTCTTAAAAGAATTTTTTTGTTATTTTGCCTTTACTACAAGTAAGACATTTAGTAGTATGATTCCTTCCACAATCTTTAATTAATCTATTATTGACTATAAGTTGAATTGATTTATAATTCATATGTTCATGCCATAAGTCCAGAGACTCCACAACATAAGTAGAAATATTTTATTTTTAATATTAAGTTTGAACATATCATTTGTAGCATAACCTTTTCCAACAAACATGCCATTTTTAAACAAAATAAATTTGTCCGTCTCAAAAATTATTTTAAAATCATGCTTCGAAAGAAGCATACCTAACACCAAGTTCTTTCGAATATCAGGAACATGCAACACATCCATCAATATGATAATTTTTTCAAAAGTGAATTTCAATTCAACTGTTCCTTTTCCCACAACCTTAGAAGAGGACGAATTTCCCATATATAACATTTTATTATCCCCCACTAATTCGTAGGGAGTGGTTTCGATCACTTGATATATGACAAGTTGCACCAGTGTCTATCCACCATTCCACTTGATCTCTGGCTACAAAAGCTTTTGTGACCATTGCTACAAGTTCATTCTTTTTATTGTTGTTTGTTTTTTCTTTCTTCTTTTCAGCTTTAAGAATTTTACAATCATGTGTATAATGGCCAAAATTGTATCAATGATAACATTCATCCGATTCAGAATTACTACACTTAAAATGCATATTCTTCTTTGCCTTTGATAGTTTCTTATTGTCAGGTTCTTTATTGGTGGATTTTTATTCATTAACGTGAGCTTTCATGATGGGTTTCTTCAATTTGCAAGTGTTGCAATAATTGTTCAAGAGTTAAATCTTCCTTCTTGTGCAAGAGTTTACTTCTATACTCTTTCCAAGAAGGAGGAAGTTTTGAGACAATAGTACCAACATGAAAGTTTTCATCAAGAGTAATTTCAGATATAGCAATTTTATTAGCTATAAGTTGAAACTCTTGTACTTGTTCAGTGATTGACTTGTCATCAACCATTTTGAACTCCATATAATTTGAAACAAGGAATTTCTTAGAACTCGCCTCTTCTGCCAAATAGATAGCTTGAAGATTGTCCCAAATTTCCTTAGCAAATTTGAACTTGATATAATATTGATCGCAGTATTTTTTAGACATTCCTCCAAGAATATAATTCTTGCCTAAATAATCATCATCTTGCCACTTGGCAATTTGTTCTTTAATCAAAGCAGCCCCTTCAGTTGCAACCTCAAAATTTGGAGCCTTAGGACAAGGTTCCTCAAGAACATATACCAACTTCAATCATCTTAAAAAGAATTTCATCTTTCTACGCCATCTAGGAAAGTCTTTTCCATCAAATATTTTAAAATTATTATTAGGCAAAGATGGAATATTATTAGATATAGATGTGAATGTCATAGAGACAACTATCTTTAAATTGTTAGAACAAGAATGATGATAGTACAAGAAATTCTAAATAGCAAGTTGCTTGGCGTAGAGCACATTAATACGTTTCTTGAAGATAGTTGGAGTCTCTCCCACGAGCAAACGGAAGAACAAATGACAACTCTATCTTCGGGATTCAACTAAGCCACAAAACAAGTAGCATTCAAGAATGTTGCTCTTGTATTCCTGAATCGGTAATTTCATCTTTTGATTAATGTCTCTCAAGTTCTTTCAAGGGAAAGTGTTTTTCTTGTTGAAGTAATATCTTTTCAAAGAAAATAACATAATTTATAGGATAAAAGTTTCTTTAACATAAAAGAGTTTCTTTAATAAAAATGTTATTAATAGGTTCATGAATGTTACAAATAAACATTCATCTTCAAGAACCTAAAACGTAAGACTAAATGAAAAAATAAATTTTCAAAACATTTATTTCTTTTGAAACTTAAAAAACTTTTATCAAATAAATTATTTCAAAATTAATTGAAACACTCTCTTACAACATATATGGTAGAAGTTGAACTTATGTACAATAGATAATTTTTTTATTTTCTTTTTGTTTACCAATTCAAAATACTTTTACTTTGTTGACTTTTTATGTAATGATTTCAACTTTTCATGTACAGAGTTCATTTATTTTAGATTGGCTTACACGTTTGTACATATACAAATCTAAAGTTATTTTTGCTTTGGCATGCACTAGAAGGGAGTAATGGTTTCATCATGTATTGCAATGCATCCAGGATTGGGTTGGATTGCGTGCTAATGCAAAATGGTAAAATGATTGTCTATGTTTCACGGCAGTTGAAAGTGCATGAGAAGAATTACCCAACTCATGGCCTTGAACTCGCGACGCTAGTGTTTGCATTAAAGATTTAGCGATACTATTTGTAAGGAGTTCATATGGATATTTTCATCGACCACAAGAGTTTCCAACATATGTTCACTTAGATAGATCTTAACTTGAGGAAACTAAGGTGGTTAGAGCTACTCAAGGATTATGATATGAGTGTGAAGTTCTATCCCGAAAAAGCCAATGTGTAGCTATGCCCTTAGTAGGTACATGGGTAGTGTATTTCACATAGAAGATGATGGAAAAAGGGAGTGGGCTAGAGATGTGCATTGGTTGGCAAGGCTGGGAGTCAGATTAACTGAGTCTAGGATTAGCGGTGCAATGGTTCTTCACGAGTCAACATCTTCTTTGATCGATGAGATTAAGGCCAAGCAAGATTTTGATTCTACTCTGGTTGAGTTAAAAACCTTGGTGAAAGATGGTGTTAGAACTCGTAACTTAACTTAAACCCCGAAAGTCCTTAATTGGTTCTATTTAATAAAGTTTGGGACCGAATGCAAAATTTCTTCTAAGTTTGGTTTTAAGCATAATTTGAGGTGGGGACAAATGCATATATACTCTCTTAATTGGTCCAAGTGGTATACTTGTTGTCTATATATACAAGCATGTACCTTGTACAAGATCAACAAGTTGCATACTTAGTAAATTTTGAACAAAAAAATATTGTGCAAGTTGTAGACCCTCTCGGGTTGCTACAGTAGATTTCAAAAAAAAATTGATTTTTTGCATTTTTGATTATTTGACGCTTCAAGCTCGGTATGTTGAATCCCCTAAGTAGCGTAGAGGCGTTGGTTGGTCAAGAAAACGCGTAGTTTAGCGACTACGAAGGATTTAGGTGTAGTGAAAGATTGAAAGGTATGTTAATTTTTATCTTTGTTTACGTTAATTAAAGGTTGTGAAGGTGTTAGGAATGTGTTAAAATGAAGGTAAAACACAAAAATAGGATTGGTTGTTAATG
>JAOTQJ010027934.1:0-16241 GCA_025642045.1 Solanum sejunctum | reverse complement strand
ATATATGTAGAGAGAGAGAGAGAGAGAGAGAGAAAGGGAGAGAAAGAGAGAGAGAGAGAGAGTATATGATGGATATAAATTATGCTTGAAATAGAATATAATCATACATATAACATATGCAAAAATCATCTTTAGGAATTCACATCCAAAGAATTGAACTATTGTATTGTCCAAACAAATTTAACCCCAAAAAATTATAATAATTGAGGTGAAGTCAAGTTCAATATACCCATAAAAAAAATGGCATATGTTCATTTATCTGGCGATTGTCTTTCTTCTTGGCCTCGGCGTAGAATAAAGCTCTCTTGATAAATGAGGTCCACTAAATTTGCTAGCAACTCTACCAATAACCTCACTCTCACTTATTGCTTTTGTTCAGAGTATTATTCCATACCTCTACCGATGGTAGTATGCATAAAAATCTGAAATTTTAAAATTTCATTACTGATAAAACTCAGCAAATACATATGCATGCAAGCCACAATCATTGTGATCAATTAATAAAAGAATTTAGTTAGAATAAAAAAATAATCAAAATAGAATGTTAATTGAGATAACCATATGTATTTCACAAAGAAGAAAGGGAGATGAAGAGATTGTCATGCCCGGGAGGGTACCCTAGACGCTACTGGCACTCAGAGACTATTGATAGCCCCTAATCGAACCACCTAGTCTCATCACATTCGTTCAATCAGTCAATAAGCAAAAGACATAAAAGAATGACCTTAACTATCAATGCGCTACAAGATTACTCATCTAAAGTCCATCACATGAAATAAGACTAAAGAAATGAACTCAGTTTAAAAGTAGAGAAAGGGGAAAAGAAACCCCAACATCAACCATCATCTGTTTGTGTCTATGAAGCCTCTGTAACTATTATCTAAGAAGGTACCATGATAGGCTATGGCTACCACAATTCAATAAAATAACTCAAAATAATGCGGAAGGGAATAAGACATCCTCCAAATGCAGGAGAGGACTCACCAAGTCTCTAACTAAAAGTCTGTGAACCTCAACGGTTTACCTACTGAAATCCTCTATCTACTGAATCTGCATCATGAAACGATGCAGCGCCAAAGGACGTTAGTATGTGAAATGTATTGTATGTAAAAAGGGATAAAATAAACAGTAAAAACAAGACAATATGAAATGACATTAGCCCATCAGTTACTCAACCTCTACTAAGAATAAGGAATAGGACACTATCACATCACCATTAATCAAGACTCATACCATCACATCCACATTAGAGTATTATCAACTTGGAAGCTATCTAGGAGTTTCTCTAACTAAAAATCATCATCTATAAGCCGGCGATGATACAACAAAGTGATGTCATTACCATATTTGTCCAGTACCTTACCGGGGTAAAGGACAATATCTATCAGTAGATCCATAAATCTGTCAAGTCCTCTTTCAGGACTGAGGAAACATCCGCTCTCATGGTCCAATCCCCTCCTACACTGACCACATAGTTAATGGGTGCGAGTGGGACTCACTCTTACCTATGTCAATGCTCAATACTCCTCCCATGACTCAACATGCTTATAAGTCTATCAACATCAGAGTGCCTGTACAGTCAGCCTCTCTCTCAGATTAGGACATCAACTCACCTTGTCATCTATCAATTTTAGGAATTAAAGATATTTGTTACAATGTCAATTCAATCTGTAAAAGACCCTAAGAGTCTTATTGTCAATCATTTCTATCACCATTACCATCAACACTCACTCAATTAAAGACCTGGACCACATCGCCCAAGCACACTTACATAATCAAGGCTCTAGACATCAACCCGTAGCTTCATTCATGCAATCTTTAGCAATTACACATGTATAATTTATAAAATAGTTCAAATAAATAATTAAGCAAGTAATTCAAGTTATAATGATCATCAATTCAAGAAAATATATGTAGATTAATAGTAGCTTTCAAGGTAACATGCAAGATTTTGTAAAACAAGACTCATCACTTTCAATTATCAAACTACTACATTCAATAGAGCACATTAGGATAATAATATCATATTTTGGGTAGCATTTACATACCTAGGATGAAGATTTTACTAAACTTCTTCAAGGAATCAACCTCCAACCATAAACCTCCAAGCCCCCTCTTCTTCTTCTCTCAGAAATTACGCACTTAGAACTTGAAGATAACGGATTTTTGAAACCCTTCTTACAATTAAAAGGACTTAAAATATGTTATGGTACTTATAGGGGGGAATGACCAAAAGGCCCTTCCCATAAAAAAATTAAAAATTTACATTACGCAACCATATGTTTGCATCGCGCCAGGGTCGCGGACATGTATATTTTCGCTATTTTTTGAGATTTCAAGTTCCCATCAAAAATTTAAAAGAATATATAAGTGTCACTCCATGCCCTGTCTGTGTCGCGCTAGGGAGCGGACTAACACTATTTTTGAATTAATTAGCAAAAACAAATTTTCGATCCAATTGCGCTAAAATCAAGTCGAGCCCATCTCCCCACTCACTATTTCATGTTGATCATAAATTTGATCTCAGATTTCTCATCAGAGCTTTGGAAGACATATTATGTGCACGATTATATTCTAGGAGAATTTGATAATTTTACGAGGTGTTACATTATCTCCCCCCTTGGGATCATTCAACCTCGAATGATGATTAAAGGTAAGATGAAAGCACGAGTAGACTGAAAACTCATCTCACTCTTCTCTCGAGAATTCTCAAACTCTCAACTATCTATTACTTATATATCTCTGTCTTAGACTCAAGAATAGAATCAACACATCAACTCGAGAATGGGAATTTCAATTATGTTAAGGATAGGGACATTACCTTTGACATCATTATCATTTGGCATGAATAGGTGTGGGTATTTAATTTCATCGCTTCCTCAGCTTCCCATGTATCTTTCTCAATGAACTGGTTCCTCCATAGAACTTTGACGGAGACTATCTCCTTGTTCCTCAACTTACGAACTTGTCGATCAAAGATTTGGACCAAAATTTCTTCGTAGGATAAGCTATATTTTACTCTAGTACTCTCAATAGGGACTGTCAAAGCAGGATATCCCAAACACTTCATCAGTATCGAAATGTGAAATACTAGATGGATCCCATCTAGCTCAGAAGACAAGTATATCTCATAAGCGACCTTCCTAATCCTCTTCATAATCTGGTAGGGTCCGATATAGCATTGACTCAACTTTCCCTTCTTACTGAACTTCATGACACCTTTCATGGGTGACACCTTCAAGTACACCCAATTATCCACCTCAAACTCCAAGTACCTTCTCCTCACATCAGTGTAAGACTTTTGACGATTTTGCGTTGTCTTCAACCTTTCTATGATGACATTCACTTTCTCCATGGACTGGTGGACAAAATCAGGTCCAATCAATTCAGCTTTACCAACCTCAAACCAGCTAATCGGTAATATATATCTCCTCCTGTACAAAGCTTCAAAAGGGGTCATTTGGATACTGGCATGGTAACTATTGTTGTACGTGAATTCAATCAATGGCAAATGATCATCCCAATTCCCCTTAAAGTTAATAACACACCTCTCAACATATCCTCCAAAGTCTGAATAGTGTGCTCTGTCTGTCCATCTATCTGAGGGTGGAAGGTTGTGCTCAAATTCACTTTTGTACCCAATCCCTTATGAAAAGATCTCCAAAACTGGGGGTGAATTGAGCCCCTCTATCCGAGATGATGGACAAAGAAACCCCGTGCAACCTCACAATCTCATGAATGTATAACCGGGCATATTTCTCAGTCATATTAGTGGTCTTAACTGCTAAGAAGTGGGTTAATTTAGTCATCCATCCATAATTACCCATATCAAATCATGCTGCTTCTGGGACCTTGGTAAGATGGTAATGAAATCCATATTAATCATCTCCCATTTTCACTTAGAAATTTCAAAATTCTGAGCCAATCCACACGGTCTCTGATGTTTAACCTTAACCTGTTGACAATTGAGGCACTTAGAGACAAATTCAGCATCATCCTTTTTCACTCCATTCCACTAATGGACTTCCCTCAAGTCGTGGTATATCTTGGTGAAATAGGATGGATAGAATATCTGGAGCTGTGAGTTTTTGCCATGATTCTTTCTTGATTACCATCAACATCGGGCACACACAATCTACCCTGGTATCTCAACACCCCATCTCTCCTTTGGAGAAAACCATCACCTTTTGCATGTGAACCACCTCTTTTAGTTGGAACAAGACAGAGTCTTAATCTTGCTTTTCCTTCAATTCTGACACTAAAGATGAAGCAGAACCATTCTGAACATTGACCCCGCCTTCATTGTTCTCCTCAAGTTGCACTCCTAGTTGAGCCAATCTATGGACTTCCTTAGCCAATTCTTTCTTCCCTTCCTCTATATAGGCAGTGCTACCCATAGACAACCTTCTAAGAGCATCAACAATAATGTTAGCTTTACTTGGGTGGTAGAGAATGCTCATATCATAATCATTGAGCAACTCTAACCGTCTCCTTTGCCGTAGTTTGAGTTCCTTCTAATTAAATACGTATTGCAAACTCCTGTGGTCAGTGAACACATCCACATGCACTCCATACAAATAGTGATATTAGATCTTAAGTGCGAATACCACCACTGTCAACTCGAGATCATGAGTCGGATAGTTCTACTCATGTATCTTAAGTTGTCTAGAAGTATAGGCTATCACCTTCCCTCTCTGCATTAACACACAACCAAGTCCAACTCTGGATACATCGTAGTATATCACAAAGTCTCTCGTTCCATCGGGCAAAGTCAAAACTAGTGTTATAGTCATTCTAGTCTTCAATTCTTGGAAACTCAGCTTACATTCGTCGAACCACTGAAATTTGAGCTTTTTCTAAGTTAGCTTGGTCAATAGTGCAGACAAGGAAGAGAACCCCTCAACGAATCTACGATAATACCCTGTTAATGCTAAGAAACTTCTTATTCCCATCAGAGAGGTTGGTCTAGGCCAGTTCTTAACCACTTCAATCTTCTGGGCATCCACTCGAATACCATTCCTGAAACAATATAGCCTAGGAAGGCCACAGACTTGAGCCAAAACTCATACTTCGAGAACTTCGCATACAACTCATGGTCTTTGAGATTTTCCAAAACCACTCTAAGATGATTAGAATACTCCTCTTCATCCTTAGAATACACTAGGATATCATCAATAAAAACGATCACGAACATGTCAAGATACGATCTGAATACTCTATTCATCAAATCTATGAAAACTTGTGCATTAGTCAACCCAAAGGACATGACCAAGAACTCAAAATGGTCATACCGAGTCCTAAAGGTTGTCCTTGGAATATCACTTTCCCCCACCTTCAACTGATGGTAACTCAATCTGAGGTCTATCTTAGAGAAGCAAATAGCATCCTGAAGTTGGTCAAATAGATCATCTATCATGGAGAGCGAATATTTATTCTTTATTGTGACCTTGTTCAGTTGTTGGTAGTCTATGCACATTCTGAGAAACCCATCTTTCTTATGCACGAATAGGACAGGAGTACCCCAAGGAGAGACACTAGGCCTTATGAAACCATTCTCTAATAAGTCTTTCAATTGCTCTTTTAATTCCTTCAATTCAGCGAGGGCCACTCTATAGGGTGGAATTGAAATGGGTTAGGTCTCGAGGAGCACATCAATACCCAAAGTCAATCTCCCTATCAGGAGGGACTCTAGGCAGATCCTCAGGAAACACTTCAGGGAATTCATTCATAATCAGGCTGACTCAAGAGTAAGAGACTCAACATCATCAAACTTAACTCGCACAAGGTGATAAATACAACCCTTGGAGATCAACTTTCTAGCTCTAAGATAAGAGACAAACTTACCTTTAGGTGTAACAGAACTCCCTTTCCACTCTAAGACAGGTCCATTAGGAAAGTGAAACTTAACAATCTGGGTTCTACAGTCAACAAAGGCATAACAAGCGTGATAAAAGTCAACCATCTCCAATTCTACCAAGTCAGCCAGGGTGTCTCTGTGATAAATGGATACTATACAGTCTCTGTTAACCCTCTCAGCTAAGATAGACTCACCAGTAGGAGTGGAAAGAGCAAAAGGTTCAAGCAAACACTCTGGGAGAATCCCGAACTTACTAGCCACGTAGGGAGTCACAAAAGACAAAGTGACACTTGTGTCAAGCAATGCATAACAATCAAAAGTAAAGACTCAAAGCATACCTGTAACAACATCTGGTGCTGACTCCTAGTCCTGATGATTACCCATAGCATAAAGATTATTTGTCCCACCTCCTGTACCTATAGTAGTACCCCTCTGATAATTACCAGTTGGGGGTGCTGCGGAGGACTATGCTCTGATGCTCCCTTCACCTCGTCTCCTTCGGACACTCAAACTGGAAGTGACCAGTCTGTCCATATGAATAGAAAATATCCCTACCCACACGACACTCACCCAGATGAAGCTTACCACACTTGTCACAAGGTGCCTTTCCCTTCACACCTTGGGTCACACTAGCTTGAGATTGAGCACCCTGGACCCTGTAATTCTGGTAACCATAAGACTTCTAATCATACCTGTTTGGTTGGATGGGAACACTCACTACAGAGGTTGCATGATGAGATGATCTTTTCTGAAAATAGGATCTGTCACCCTTATTCTGTCTCTGCTGGCTAGGCTCATGCTCGACTGATTTCATTTTCTTTTTCATCTATTCTTCTCTATCTCTTTTCTTATCCTCTGTATGTTGGGCATACATCATAATCCTGGAAATATCTATGCCGAGAATTAACAATGCTGCTTTGCACTCCTTCTGCACATGCCTGCCTAGGCCAGACACAAACTTCCTCATTCTTACCCTCATGTCTTAGATAATCTCCGAAATATATATGGATAGCTTAATGAACTTAAGACTGTACTTCGTAACGATCAGCTCTCCTTGATTCAAGTTCATGAACTCATCAAGCTTCACCTCCCTCAACTCTTGAGGAAAGAAATGGTCAAGGAAAGCAGCTTCAAACTCCTCCCACTCTGCAGGCTCAGCATCCTCACCTCTTCTATTTTCCCATTAGTTATACTAGACGTTTGCAATATCCTTCAGCTGGTAGGAGGCAAGTTCAGCTCCCTCAATCTCATTGGCATGCATAGCTTTCAAGACCTTATACATCTCATCAATGAAGTTTTGTGGGTCTTTCTCAACCTTTGACCTTGTATACATTGGCGGCTTCATCCTCACAAAATCTCTGAGTCAGGTTGCAGCTGAGGACTCCTATAAGATAGAGCTAGGAGCCTGAGGACCCCGATTGTTACCCTAAGAGGTCAATAGTTGAGTCAACATAGTAATAGCTCCTTTAAACTCTGCTCGACGGTGGGAGCTGTCTAGGGCTGTGTAAGGGGCACCTGTGGGACCTCAGTACTCCTAGCAGGCCGTCCTAATCTCCTCGACTTTGTCTGAGTTAGGACCTCTCATTAGGGGTTCTCAGCAGTTTAGGCTGAGGCATCTCTTTGAGCAGCTGTTCATTTTGGCGATATTTTCTGCAAACGTGTAACACACGAATTAGAATGGGATTTCCAAAGAGTTAAACTTTATCGCACGAATTTAGATCATAGAAGAAGGGTAACACTTCCTAATACCCTATAGCTTTCTGCTTATGAAGTATGGTGCTTAACACACCTATAAACAAGACTCTACTAGACACGGCTTCATAGACTCCCTAGAACACTCAAACCCTATGCTCTGATACCAAGTTTGTCACACCCCGAAAAAGTGCCCTAGACGTAACTGGCACCCAGAGACTATTGCTAGCCCCTAAGTGAACAACCTAGTCTCATCACATTTATTCAATCAGTCAATAAGCGAAAGACATCAAAGAATGACCTTAACAAACAGTGGGCTACAAGATTACTCATCTAAAGTCCATCACATAAAATAAGATTAAAGAAACGAACTCAGTTTAAAAGTAGAGAAAGGGGAAAAGAAACCCAATCATTAACCATCATTTGTCTATATCTGTGAAGCCTCTATAACTACTGTCTAAGAAGGTACCATGATAGGTCATGGCTATCACATTTCAAGAAAATAACTCAAAATAATGCAAAAGAAAAATAAATACATCCTACGCATACAGGAGAGGACTCACCAAATCTCTGTTGAAAGTCTGCGAACCTCAATGATTCTCTCGCGAAATTTCTCTATCTACTAAATCTGCGTCATAAAATGATGCAGGAAAAGGACGTTAGTACATGGAATATATTGTATGTAAAACGGGCTAAAGTAAACAGTAAAGGAAAGACAATATGAAATGACATTAGCCCATCAGTTATTCAACCTCAACTCAGAATAAGGAATAAGACACTATCATATCACCATTAATTAAGACTCATACCATCACATCCACATCAGAGTACTATCAACTTTGAACTTATTTGGGCTTTTCTCTAACTGACGGCCATCACCTATGAGCCGGTGATAATACAATGAAGTAATTTCATTGTCATATCCATCCAGTACCTTGCCAGGGTAAAGGACAATATCTATCAGTGGATCCATAAATCTGTCAAGTTCTCTTTTGGGACTGAGGAAACATCTGCTCTCATGGTCCAATCCCCTCCTACACTGGCCACATAGATAATGGGTGTGAGTAGGACTCACTCTTACCCATTTCAGTGCTTAATATTCCTTTCATGACTTGACATACTCATAAGTCTATCAACATCAGAAAGCCTGTACAGTCAGCCTCTCTCTCAGATTAAGACATCAACTCACCTTGTCATCTATCAATTCTAGGAATTAAGGATGTTTGTTACAATGTCAAGTTCAATCTCTGAAAGACCCTAAGGGTCTTATTCTCAATTAGTTCTATCACCATTACCATCAACACTCACTCAATTCAAGACCCGGACTACATCACCCAAGCACACTTACATAATCAAGGCTCTAGACATCAACCCCTAGCTTCATTCATGCAATCTTTAGTAATAACACATGTATAGTTTATACAATAGTTCAAATAATCAATTAAGCAAGTAATTCAAGCTATGATGATCATCAATTCAAAAACATATATGTAGACTATAGTAGCTTTCAAGATAACATGCAAGATTTTGTAAAACAAGACTCATCACTTTCAACTATCAACCTATTACATTCAATGGAGTACATGGGAGAATAATCTCATGTTTTGGATAGCCTTTACATACCTGGGATGAAGATTGTACTAATCTTCTTCAAGGAATCAACCTCTAACCATAAACCTCCAAGCTCCCTCTTCTTCCTCTCTCGGAACTTAAGCACTTAGAACTTGAAGATAATGGGTTTTTTAAGCCCTTCGTATGATTATAAGGACTTAAAATACGTTTTGGGACTTAGGATAGGGTGGGGAATGACCAAAAGGTCCTTCGCGTAAAAGAATTAAAAATTTACATTGCGCAAACACATGTCCGCGTCGCACTAGGGGTGCAGATATGTATATTTTCACTATTTTTTGAGATTTCAAGTTCCCCTCGAAAATTTTAAAAAAAAATATAAGTGTCACTCCGTGCCTTGTTCACGTTGCGCTAGGAGCGCGGACTGACACTGTTTTTGAATTAATTAACAAAAATTACTTTTCGATCCGGTTGCTCTAAAATCGGGTCGAGACCATCTTTCCACTCAATTTTTTACGCTAATCGTAAATTCGGTCTCGAATTTCCCATCAAAACTTTGAAAGACGCGTTATGCACACGATTAGAGATATTTTGATAATTTTACGGGGTATTACATAGACTTACTATGTAAGTGAAATATTAGTATGGAAAGATGTGATAATTATATTGATAGAGATCAATTTAAGGTAACTTATAAAATTAACCATTAAAAGTGCCCTTAATTGTAGCATGAGATTGTTATATAAAAAAGGGATATAAAGCCATTCTTATGGATATTTAATGAATATATATTCTTAATAAAAATAAAATTAAATATTATAAAATATTTGTTATAATTTAAAATTAAAATGTTGTTAGTAGTAATTATAAAATAATGCATTCAAAGACTATTAATGTATATCCTTATAATCGTTATATAGGTTAAAAAAAAAAATTGATTTCATGTTCAGCTATTAAAGCTTCTTTAAAAACTTAAATTTTAATTTTAATATGTCACAAACGTGAATTTTTTCAGATAAATAATATATTAAAAGATATGAAATATTAACAAAAGCTCATATCTTAAATTTTGGGATTTTTTAAAAAGAGATTGGAGTTGATCAAATTTGAAAGACTCATGTTTAGTCATTAAAGTTTATTCGAAGCTTCATTCTGTAATTTGATATGCTGCAAATATGAATTGTATTAAGTGAATTATATATTAATAGATTCAAAACATCAAGAGGAATTCATATTTAATTTTTAGACTATTTAAAGATGATTTTGATGAAATAAATTTTTTTTATTAGTCATTAACATTTTTTCAAATATAAATGGTATATATATATATATATATACACACATAACATAAATATGATAAAAATTATTTATACCTCAAATATGAATTATATATTTTATTTATACAATATCAACACACTTATATCTGCAGTCATTTTTGTCCAAATATTTTGTTGTTGCCAGTACACATTATGACAGGAATCTCTTTTTTAAATATATGTATAAATAGGTATATTGGCTACGGAAATTAGTCTAAAAATTGGTGTCATCAATTTTATATTTCATTAACTATTTTAGTTTATCAAATGGGTGGACAAACTAATATTTATATAATGTAATTCAATTTAGGGATATACTCTTAGATTATATATAATGGAATCTATTTATAAAGTGATCTGTTATCTCATACTTGTATGAAATGTATGAAATAATTGGTTCGCACTAAAATTATAGTATTATTAATTATTTTAGAGTATGGAATGCGTGTACAAAGTGGTATTCATAAATTATGATATTATTTAATTTAGGTGACATCAATTTGTATACTCATTATTAGCACCATTGTTTATTTTTTAAATCAAATTTCCATCTTATCCACTTTCGTATTAAATCAAAATTGAATGAATTCTACTAACTTTCATACTAAAAAATGATGAATTCTGTTCCTTTTCAAGATTTATAAAGAACAATTATAAATGAAAGCATGAAAATATTATGAACTGCTGTATAAATATTTTTTTTCCTTCAATAATGGAAGAAATATGGGAGAAAATTATGATAACAAGGTGAAATCTTTGATTTTGTAGGAAGAATTTTGCTTGGTTTTCAGGAGATATATATGGGAAAAAATGGACTGAACCAATACTCGTGTTTGGATATTTCTTTCATAATCTGGATGTTTAGGAATGTACAAATTTTCGGATAAATTATACACTTAAATCATTAGTTATTTTTTTAATAAATTAAGGTTATATTTGGACACGTGATATAAAATTATGATTTCAAATCAGCTTGAATATGTGAGGTAGAATTATAATTTGAAATTATGACAAATCTTAAATTTTTCCAAAAGCATGATTTAAGATTCAAAATCATGATTTCAATTTCAAATCTACAATTTCTGGAATTGATTTAGTTTTCTTTACTTGAAGTTTTTTTAGCAATTCCAAATCTACAATTTCTGTTGCTACTTATATTTTATTTATATTATTTACTAAGAAACAATTTATTGAAAATATTAATCTTGCTTAACATACCTAGAGACCACTAATCTACGTGAAACCATTTTTTCAAAAGAAAAAATAAATCAAGTTAGTGTTTCATTATATATTAGACTTTACGTTTTAAATAATAAAAATGGAAATGAGTTTTAAATCTGAAAAAATAATTTTGATTGATTCTTTAGGAGTTTTTTTTTGTTAAACATAACTTTTAATTTTATATCCCATTTTTTTTGTCAGAAACTCCTAAAATTACAAACTTCCTGCCAAAAAGGGGGTAAAATGTTGAAAATTGGAGATGCGGGGTATCGATCCCCGTACCTCTCGCATGCTAAGCGAGCGCTCTACCATCTGAGCTACATCCCCATGTGCAACTACAATGTTTTACTGTGCTTATTAAAATGATATTATGATTTTAAATCAAGATTCTTGTAATGTTGTTTCGACCTATAATTTCAAATTTCTTAAATTATATATTTTTTGTAAATATAAAATTTTATGATTTGTGAAAATTATCAGAACTTCTTCAACTCTTATATAGTCTTATCAAATAAATAAATTATAATTAGTAGATAAATAAAATATTAAAATATCCTAAAGTGATAAATTAATAAATCACATGTGTATATGTTCGTTATATAAATAAATATTTGCAATTATATGTTATTACAAACTTTCATATATATACAATTTTACAAAGATTCACTAGTCCAATGAATCAACAACAATAGCACTAATTAATTACTTTTTGATTCTCCATATGATATGCAGAGTCTTTTCACGCCAAGTATGACTTAACTTTAAAATTATATTTTTTTTGTTATTGTAAAACATAAATACGCGAGTCAAATTTTATATTTTTTAAAAAAATTAAAGTCATAATTGAAATCTTAAACCCTATTATGATAATATTTGAAATTAAGATTTAAGATTTAAGTTAAAACTTTATGCAAATCAAATAAACATTAATTTAAAATCAAAACTTGAAATCGAAATCTCATAGGCTTTGAACAAATGCTTACTAATTTATTAATTAATTATTGTACAAAAAAATTATAGGATTGTTCCTATACTATATTTATAATATTTCTTTATTATTTGACATGACTATATCTATCCTTTCATCTACGTAAAACTTGAAAATTTTGGACTAACCTTGTATGAAACAATGATATACATATGTTTCTAGCTGGAGGTATTCAATTTATCGATTTTTTTTTTTATTTTTGAATTAGGAAAAATAGTTAAAAATATTTTTAAACTATTTAAAATGGAGAAAAAATACTTTCCCATTATGTTTTGGCTCAAAAATATCCCTCTATTATATTTTTGACTCAAAAATACCCCTCAATTAAACTTCTAACTCAAAAATATCCCTTCTCCTAATATAAATGAAAAAGGGTCAAAAATACCCTTTAACTATTACGATAGAGAAAAAATTCCTTCGTTAGTTTTCGATTAGAAAATAACACTCTGTTAAAATTTAAAAGTTATTATTATTTAAAATATACCTCTTCCATTAAGAACTCAATCCTAACACATTTTCAAATCAATTTGAACTACTCAAAGTCTGACAAAAATTTTTCAGTGACAAATCAATTTGAAATATGATGTCGAGGTCATTAAAAATGATGAGATGCAATGTTTATGCAATAATCGCTAGCAATGACCTCGACATCATATCATCACTAAAAAATATTTCAACACCACATCATTGCCAGTAAATACCTCGGCATAATATTATCACCGGCAAAGACCTTGGCATCACAATATCATAGTAAATATCATAATTTCGCTAGCAAAAACCTCGGGATCACAATATTATAGTAAAGTTTTTAACATCATAATTTTGTCGGCAAAGACCTCAACATCATATCTCGACCGGTAAAGACCCTGGCCCCAACTATAATCATCTTACTCATATCCATATCCAGCACTGATGCAAATATGTATGATATGGAATGAATGCACATGAGATGAATTCCACAAACAAATCCACTCATAATCACCAACCACAACATTATGTCTCAAAAACATAAGAGTTCTCATCACTTAACCACATTTTTCAATTAAAGTAACACAACAACTTACATTCATATCTTAGTTACCCTATTTCTTATAATATTAGAATATATCATGTATCACACATAGGAGAAAGGAAAATTTGAGAATTTTACGAAAATTACAAAATTTTGAAAGTCCACTTGCCTTAATCAAATTGCGGTCAATCTAACACTTTGACCTTTCTTTTTTAATTGGAATTTATAGCACCACGATCTAGTCAAATAAATTATCAATAACTTTTGCCCCAAAATATCTTATTTCTATCAATATAATAATAATAATAATAATAATAATAATAATAAAATAAAGAAGGACAAGGAATAGTAGCTATGGTACAGTAACCAATGTTATTTCTTACCCCTAAATTACACAATCTTAGCTAACAAACAGTCCGAAATACCTACTAAATTTTTACGAGAAAAATATTTGAAGAAAATGATAGGAGCAATTCTCAAAGTAGTCTAACGAGTCATTACAATATTTTTTTATTTTTTCTTTTAATTTGATTTCAGATGTCTTATATTTAAGATAAGTTAATTTCGATTGGATATCAAAATAAATGAAAAAATTAATAAAGTATAAAAAAAGTTAAAATACTAAAATTAAAAGATACTTTTATCACGTCCCGGGAGGGTACCCTAGACGTAACCAACACTTAGAGACCATTGCTAGTCCCAGGCGAAACACTTAGCTTCATCATATTCATTCATTCATACATTCTACAAATCAATGGAAGAAACAAAAGAAGTAAATGGGCTCATCTCCTCAAATCTCAAAATAATACTATAATAAAGGCTAGTAGAAAAGAAACTAGTTCATAAGTTTATCAATCAACAATCTGACTCTAATCTATGAAGACTCTATCACTATTAGGTGGTGCCAATGACAGACCTATCGCACCCCATTTTTTTTCGCGAAAAGATGAAAACCTAAACGACATCATGGCAAAGACTTTTTTGGGATTTTTGAAAAGAAAGGAAAAGTCGTCACCCAATGATTGGATGCATTAGGACACCATTTTTAACCTATTATTAAGTCTAAGCCTAAGGTCACCAGAGATTGGGTAGGGACTCAAATTACCTCGAGAGGAAGGTGTTAGGCACCCCTCAAGGTCCACAAATGTAGGTCCCGACCATATTTTATGTCTTGTGGTGGGATTGCAAATAACAAGTAGGATCTCTTAATTTTATTTAAATGCTAAATTAAGGCTAAGTGATAAGATTTTTTTTATATCACATAGGTGATGGAATAATTAAAAAGAACAAGTAATTAAGATCGAAGTGATATATCAATTGACTTTGATTAAATAACATTAATAAAGAGACTTGATTATCAATCGTAATTAGGCAATCAAATAACTACACAATTTTATTTACTAAGATCTAAGTGATCATAAAAGTTATATTTTATTCTTTTTAATTTGATTATATTACTCTTAAGTGATCACACAAATTCATTTTGTTGTTGTTATTATTGTGAGAGCAAATAATAAGAAAGCAACTAAAACAAGCATGACAATTAGCGTGAACAAAGAAAAAGACTATACTACCCAAAAAATGTTTTGTAAAAATTTTCTTTACTTTTTAAATGAAAAATATTTAAAAGAGTTTTAAAAAAAGTCTGTTTTTTTGTACGAAATTATGAAATTTAGTTATCATAGCTCCTTTACTAGAAACAATTTTGTTTTGAGATCGATCTTAAAAAATATTATAATTTTATTTTTTGTTTGAGAAAATTGTAAAAGATTTGAGATAATATATTGATATACACATAAATATTTTCATATTGTCACGACCCACCCCAGGGGCCGTGATTGGTGCCGATAGGGCACCCAGACATACCCTATACCGAATTTCCATTCACAACAGCTAAGGAACTTCACGAAATTTCGACAGAGTTTCCTCTGTTTTCCTAACTAGCCTCATCTGCAAACAGCGAACCCAACAGTACCAAACATCACTATATGAACATATATATATATATATATGCGGGCCAACAAGGTCACCGCTGCGGCAGAACCGCCCAACAAACATATCATACAAATGAGATCATACCAACATAATTTTCCACCCCCACATATATCCACAGACCTCTATACACAGAAACTGGATGATAAGACTGGACAGAGCCCCGTCATACCCTCGAATATATATATATATATATATATATATATATGAATGGAAAATACAAAAAGTACGTGTAAAAGTATATACCAAACGATCTGCTCCTGATGCAAGGGAGCACTTCAACGGTAGATAGAAGTGCTAAGAAGACGGCCCTCTAACCTGCTCGTCTGTACCTGCAAGCATGAACGCAACCCTCGAAAGGAGGGGGTCAGTACAAAATACGTACCAAGTATGTAAAGTGGAAAGCCCGAAATATAAGTGAAAGTGTTAATCCAAATAAGATAAATAGAAGTCAAACCTGTATGTCAATATCAAAATATTTATTTATTCAAACATCAAAATAATGCATATCGGACGGAAATGATGGCGACCTCCAAACTCGCGCCATACCACAGCATAACACCAGAAGTTTCAAATCTCCGAAATCTCCAACAC
>JAOTQJ010027885.1:0-16245 GCA_025642045.1 Solanum sejunctum | reverse complement strand
AAAATTACGCCATGTTCATCATAACTTTTCCAATTAAACGAATTAC
The DNA here is from genome assembly GCA_025642045.1 of Solanum sejunctum. Lineage (NCBI taxonomy): Eukaryota > Viridiplantae > Streptophyta > Magnoliopsida > Solanales > Solanaceae > Solanum > Solanum sejunctum. The sequence continues at coordinate 16,199 of JAOTQJ010027885.1, read as the reverse complement.
TTTGGTTGAATTAATTACGGGGTCTAACACCAGACCGCCCCCTACTCACCATACCACATGGCACAACCAGAATTAGAGGAAATCAGGAAGTTGAAGGAGCTCGTAGAAGTTGGCCATATTAGACCATCCAAAGCACCATACGAAGCCCCAGTACTATTCCAGAAAAAGAAGGATGGTTTATTGCGCTTTTGCATAAACTATCAGGTGCTAAATAAGGTGACTGTCAAGAACATGTATCCGATCCCGTTGATAGATGATCTATTCAACAGACTTAGGAAAGCAAAATACTTCTCCAAGATGGATGTTAGGAAAGGATACTACCAAGTACGTATAGTCGAGGGAGATGATCCAAAAATAACATGCGTCATAAGGTATGAATCGTATGAGTAGTTGGTAATTCCATTCGATCTATAAATACACCCACTACCTTCTGTACCCTCATGAATAAGATCTTCCATCCCTACCAAGATGACTTTATGGTAGTATACTTAGACGGTATCGTGATATATAGTCATACCTTGGAAGAGCACGTGAAGCATCTGCGAAAAGTCTTTCAAGTCTTACGGGAAAACCAGTTGTATGTTAAGCAGGAGAAGTGCGAGTTTGCCTAGGACGAAGTACACTTCCTTGGTCACACCATTAGCCAGGGCCAGTTTCACATGAACGGGACCAAAGTGCAAGCCATCATAGAGTGGGAGACGCCTACCAAGGTGATGGAGCTGAGATCATTCGTTGGGCTCGCAAACTACTACTGAAGATTCATAAGTGGATACTCTTCAATAGCTGCTCCACTCACCGAGCTACTAAAGAAGAACAACCCATAGGTTTGGAGCAAGAAATGCCAGGAGGTGTTTGAGGGCCTCAAAGTTGCCATATCGGAGGAGTCGATTCTTGCCTTGCCCGACTTCTCCAAAACATTCGAAGTACACACAGATGCCTCAGACTTTGCTATTGGGGCATGCTGATGCAAGACAAGCACCCCATAGCTTAAAAAAGCCACAAGTTAAATGAGATCGAGCGACGGTATACAATGCAAGAAAAGGAGATGACGCCATTATACATTGCCTTAGAACCTTGAGGCATTACTTGTTGGGGTCAAAGTTCGTAATTCAGATGGATAATGTTGCCACTAGCTACTTCTAGTCACAAAAGAAGCTTAACCCCCTAAACAATCTAGGTGACAAGACTTTCTAGCCGAATTTAACTATGACCTGGTGTACAAGCCAGGCAAAAGCAATGTAGTGGCTGATGTTTTGAGCAGGAAAGCTGAGCTAGCTACCATCAGAACAGCCAAATGCAACATTAGAGAATCCATCAAGGAGGGTTTGCACCATGATCCAGAAGCAAAGATGCTTATAGAGTTAACGTCACAAGGGAAGACCCAACATTTCTAGATTGAAGACGGACTCCTGCTCACCGCCAGAAGAAGGGTCTACGTACCAAAGATTGGCAACATAAGGCGGCAAATCATGAAAGAAAGTCATGATACATTATGGGCCGAGCATCTAGGGCAGTGCCGTACATGAGATTTTATCGAGGAAATCTACTATTAGCCATACATGCGGGATGATATAGAGTGGTATGTGCAAACTTGTCTTGTTTGTCAATAAGATAAGATAGAACAGTACCATCTCAGAGGACTTTTAGAGCCACTCCAGTAGCCGAGTGTCCGTGAGAGAGTATTACCATGGACTTTATCACTAGCTTACCAAAGTCTGATGGATACAACACCATCATGGTTGTGGTAGATAGATTTTTGAAGTATGCCACGTTTATGCCAGCCAGAGCTAGATGTACAGCTAAGGAGGTAGCCCAACTATTTTTCAAGAACGTAGTATTGGGGGCTGCCAAGATACATCATAAGTTATTATAACCCACGCTTTACGAGGAACTTTTGGAGAGAACTATTATAAATGCTTAGCATGAAGTTACATTTCTTCACAAGTTTTCATTATCGGATAGATGGCCAAACCGAGCGAGTAAATGCCTTGTTGGAGTGTTATTCGTGAGCTTGCACCACTCCACACTCACTACCAGTATTGTCCGAAGGAAAGAGTTTGGGCACTTATCATTTGGCCAAAGGATTCGAGGAGCAGACGGATGTTGCTAAATCTCGCTTAGGTAAGGCGGGGCTAAGTAGATGAAGAAGTTCGTCGACCGAATGTGACATCCCACAACTACAAAGTTAGAGACCTGGTATTGGTGAAGTTCAATCCAAGGCAGTTTAAGGCGCTAAGGGGCGTAAATCCAAACTTAGTGCGCAGTTATGAAGGCCCATTCAGGATCATTGCTAAGGTTGGCAAGATCTCATATCGACTGGAGCTACTACCGTCACTAAAGGTTCATTCTCTCTTTCATGCTAGCATCCTCAAGTCATACCATGAGGATAAGGATGATCCAAGTCGAGGACAGTCAAGTAGGGCACCCATTACCATCACTGCCTCGCATGATCTGGATATAAAGGCCATCATCAATTACCAGGCCAAGTAGAAGAGGGGACAACCTACTACCAAAATGTTCCTTTTCCATTGGAAGGGTCAATCACAAGAGGAGGCAACGTGAGAAAGATATAAAGACCTATGACAATTTAGGGACAAGGTTCGGGAGTTCTTGCAATAGCAGTAATATGTTGTGGTCGTTGCATCATCAGGTGGGAGAGAATGACACATACCACCTAAATTCTGCTTTAAAACTGTGTAGGAACGTGCTCACGGTGCTCTGGAGGACTCCGAAATTCTCTAGAATAATGATGACGATTGAAGAATAAACTAGAGAGGCCTGAAAAGTTTTACAGACTTGTAGAATTGTGTAGATAAGTCTTGCACTTGTAAATATCTTAGATATTTTGTAAGAGCCTTCTAGAAGACTTAATTGTAGCCGTTAGATCAAATTATTCCTAGCTGTCCATTGAGAAGGTGGAGTAGTATAAATAGCCCTTCTTGGCATTCATTTGCAACTAAGCAAAGTTGTAAGCATTCAAGTTTTGTAAAGCATTCCCTCTAGCAATCAAAGTCTTCTTTCTTTCAAAAGCGATCTTGTCTTTTAATATCTAGCATTCCCTTAGCGATCGTAGGCAAAATGCTTATTAGTATTTGCAAGATTGTGAGAGGCTCGTGAGCAAACTGACTAGTGCCGCATGAAAGTTCTAGCGTGAGTTCTAGGTCCGTGACACTATAGCTACAAAAAGATAGATGCAGGTGCAGTGAGAGAAAATGAGGTCACTGGCAAGATGTTTAGCAGACGAGCTCCTCGACGAAATCAAGCAATACATTTTCAGAAAAAAAGCTTAGACATTCATTAATTATTAAAATGTTGGACAGTTTTGTTTTACTAATGAATAATTTGCTAAATTTGGGTTAGTTATGGTATATTTGTAGGATTTTTTTACGTTCTATAGTGTTTTTTGATGTTGAACAATTGGTACATGGTTGATAACTATGGTATTCTTATGCCCTTTATGGATGAACATGTGGCTAGTTACTTGTGTTTGTGGGTATTTTTCCTACAATTAAATCACCTCAATTTTGCCAACATACATACTGTTACCAAATTCATTGTTATCATATATCATATCAATACTATTATCAAATATATAACTTAGCAACCTTTGCTATCAAATATTTAAAAATATAACAATAAATTAAAACAGACAAAAAAAAAATACCCATAACAAAAAGCAAGAATTTTACCAATGTCTATACCAATATATCACTATATATCTGGCTACATACATATTGTAACCAAAATTTTTCTTTCACAAATATTCCTCATACAAATACTATTACCAAATAAATACCATAGCAACCTTTGCTATCAAATAATCACCAAAATAATAAATACTTACGTGACAGAGAGAAATCAAAAATATCAACAATAAAAACCAATATTTTCACCAATATAAATACAATCATAATATCATACATCTGGCAAGATACATATTTTTACAAAAATTTCCCTTTTGCATACAATCTTCATACCAATACTATTATCAAATATATAATATAACAACCTTTGTTACCAAATATTCCAAAGAGTAGTAAAAACTTATAAAGACATCAAAAAAACATAAAACACCCACAATAAAAATCAAAGTCTTTACCAATGTCTACACTAATATATCACATAAATCTGGCAACATATACTATTACCAAATAAATGCAATAGCAGTATTTGCTACCAAATATTCACTAGAATAATAAAAACTTAAAACACAAAGGGAAACAAAAAATACCCACAATAAAATCAAAATTTTCACTAACCTAGCTACCAACTTAACATCATACATCTGGCAAGATAAATATTTTTACCAAATTTTTCATTTCGCAAACAATCCTCACACTAATATTAGCACCAAATAAATACCATAGTACCAAATAAACATTCACAAAAATAATCAAAAATTAAAACTCACACGGATACCAAAATTACATCTATAATAAAAACCAACAATCTCAGCACTTTAGATACCATTTTATCACCACATATCTGTCAACATCATATTCTTACAAAAATTTTCTTTTCCCAATCATTTTTCCTAATATATCAACATATATATTTTAATCAACAAATAAACCAATAGTATTACCACACACAATACCAACATTATTATCTCCAAAACAACCAATTCACTGTTAGTGTATATATCAACAGTACCACCAAAACAAAAAACTCACATTTATATAAACAGAACAACCAAAACACTGAACCGAGAGCATATGTATTTTCCAAGAGCATATGTATTTTCCAAGAGCAATTATTATCTTCTTTTAATATAAGAGAGATGAAAAATACTTTTCATAATAAATGCAACTATTTGGTTGCTTCCATTTGTATCCAATTTTCTTCCCTTTCCCTATATGTTGCACTTATTGCAAAAGTTAATTTGCAGTCTTTTTTATTTTTTTCGCCTTTGTTATACATTTTGACTAGTTTTGTACACTTTTGAAAAGAAAATATGGACATTTGCTCGTAAATAATTTTAGTGGAGTCTAACATATAATATACACTCTTAAAATGAATAGGAAAGTTTTTTGCCCAAATATTTTTTATTTGTTAGCGATCTCCATAAAAAAAACAAGAACAAAGGTTAGATGATGAACTTTAGCCATTACTTGTCATGGTTATGGCAAAAATGTCAGTTTATTAGTGAAGTATAAGTTGCCAAACTTTATTGATGTAAAGAACGAAAAATGGGAGAAAACATTTTATCCTTGATAAGCGTACAGGGCAAGCTAAGAGCTTTGGTTAATTAGCAAGTGGATTTCCATACTTAAAAGAACATGACTTAACTTTGATGGATTTTCATGTGCAAACGTTGTTGGGCATACTTACCAGTTTCTCTACTTCTTTCTTGTTATCGATGAAACCTGTATGATCAGCATCAGCAGCCTTCATGGCTCGACGAGCCTTCCACGAGCTGAACCACATGTGTAGACTCTCAAGTGCCTCTGCTAATTCTTCAAGGCTAATACGCTTGTCATGATTTGCGTCGAATTGCTTAATCCACACCTTGAATTCTTCAACTGACATATCCCGAGGGGGCTGCTCTACTGGAAGCTCGAAACAACTCATTATAGCCATATTCTCCTTCTTTAGTTAGTTCGCAAAATGAAAGTTAAACTAGTAGAGAATGTGATGCCCTCTTCTTGTAGCTTTCTTTCTATAGTGGCCTGTTAAATTTGGCACAAAAATCTTCAAGTGATAGGGAATCTATCTATTTACTTTTGGACTTTTGTTCAAGATGAATTGATTCAATTCACACTAACATTATTAATTTGAAATTATGCTGATGCTGGCAACTTTATTCCAATTCCAATGACACAATTAGTCCGACTTTATCTGAGAATCAAGTCCTGTTTATGATGAGTATTTTCAAATTGCCCATGAGAAGGGAAGATTGTTGATCAATTCACGTGGGACTCTAGCAACATAACATAACACACATTGGGTAAACACGGATTAGTCTAACTCTGATACTACATGATGTGAAGAAATGAAGTTTGACCAAACTTAGATTATGAGGTGAGGATTTCTTAATATTGTATAAAGAGATAGCTAATTATATTAACCGTTGTGAGACTCAAACAACAGCAGATAGTTACCTCTTTCTTTAAAAACTTGACTCTTAATGGTTACAAAGATCCCATGAATGAATCTTGCTCACAAAACATTAACAGAGAGTTACAATGTACCCCTATTTCCACTGGCAAAACATTAGTAGTACTTTAATTTGGTACACCCTTTGCCAGAATCACTCTGTTTTATGGTTGCATTTATTTTTGCAAGTCAAGAAATCGCGTTTCGAATATGTAGTGCTGGAATAGCAACTCTATATCTTACTTTAATTAGCATAACAAACTCAAATATAGAAAATAGGATATTATCCTCCCATGATGGACTACTCTCATACGAGCTTCATAGTGCGCGTCATCATGGTCACAAACTCGTCCATGTCTATAAGTCCATCACCATTAGCATCAACACCTCTGACCATTTTCTTGCACCTCTCTAAGCTACATTTTTCTCCCAGCATACGTTGAACCTGTAACAATTCCTCTGCACTAATTTTGCCATCCCCATCCAAATCAAACGCCTTGAAAGCGCTTCTAATATCAGTGGAATTCACACCACCTTCGAGATTCTGCACTCTCATGAACTCCTCAAAGTTGATGAATCCATCCCCATTAGTATCTGCAGCCTGAAATGCATCATCAACTCCATAAGATTTCGTATTTCCCCCACCGCTGCCCATGATCTTCATCGCCGATTCGTATTCTTCTTTTGAGATTTTTCCATCTTTGTTTTTGTCAAATTTGTCAAACACCCTTTTCATTTCCTCCAATTTTGGATGGAAATGAACCAAGGGTGTGGCGCTAGGCGTTTGCTTTACCTTTGACAGGTTAAGTGATCGCCTAGATTTCGACATTGACTTTCTAAAACTAGTGTAACGAAAATAGAGGAAACTATTCGACATGTTATATGGAGTTGGTTTACAGTTTTGATGTTAAAACTGTGAATATATATAGCCCTTGAAATTAGGTACATCACCTCTGGGCTCTGGCTCTTTTTCTTATAATACAAGAGCGCACTCAGATATCTATGGGACAGAGAGCTTTTGATCTTTTATATATTCCCAATTCACTGCATTTCTGTCTTTCTTTCAAGGAGGGAATCAAATTTGACCCCCCCCCCCAAAAAAAAAGGAAAAAAAACAGGTCCATTGACATTGTCAACACGTTGATGCTAACAATGTAATGCAATGTATCGAAACTATATAGCAATCTGAAAAATCACCTTATTACAAGTATTAAACGTAGTGGGCTACCAACCAGACAACTAAAAGTGATGATAACGATTTAACGGTACTAGTACAATATATTAAGTACTACTACAAAGCTTGAGCATATATTCTACTACTGGCAAACTTCAATTTTACTACTTCTAAGACTAACCTAACTAAAGGCATTCAAATAGGGATGGAGCAAAAAATTCATGACCCAGTCATTTTTATTCATATACTACTACGAAATATATACAAAAATTAAATTTAAATTCTAATTATTAACACTTAAAAATCATTATTATATAATTTTGATATTCCGCCTCCACTCAAAGGTCCATTCCTTGATGCCGTTATCCACTACACTTCCAAATTATCCTTGTTAATTATGATTGGACCGAAAAAAGTTGATCTTTCTTATCAGCCGGCAATAAAATGTTTATTCCTTCTCATTAAATTTGGGTGTAAAATGATTTTTACATTGATCGCCTCTGTATCAAATAGGTTGCATAGTTTTTTTCATAAATTAATATTCTAGTATGCTTCAGCCTCTAATTTTAGTTTCTTAATAATATATCGGGGTGGCAGAATGAATAATTTATATGGGTACTCATTCAAGTTATTTATTTTAAATAAGTTGAGTATTCAAACTTGTTTAAAGTAGGTCAAACTCATACCCATTTAAAGGATACTTAAATAGGTACAATAGAAAAAAAAGGTTCATTCATACAAAAAAAATAGTAGGATTACTTTTTTATGATTTATGAGTGTATATGGTCGGACAAGTCGGGTGGTGTAAGGGAAAAAAGATTGTTCATTTTGAAGCTAGAAATTAGAATTCTAATAGCTATTTTTTTAAAAAAAAAAATTCCTTTTTCATTCTTTTGGAGGGGGGTTAAAAAAATTTATTTTTTTAAAAAATAAACTAAAATTTTTAAATATTTTTTTCGAGTGGTGGTGGGAGGAGGTGGGTGGGACGGAGTACTCAGAGTGGGGGCACCATGGAGGTTTGGACATGAACAGTTCATGGATAGCTCCTGTATAGTCAATTAAGAAATAGTGATAGAGTTATTATTATACGAATAAAGTAATTTAGTTAAATAATTAAAGTTATTATATATGAACAAAGTGATTTAGTTAAATAATATTAAAATAGTCATACACTAAAGATCAAATCTTTATATAAAAAAAAAACTCCAAGCTCAACAATCAAATAACTATTCAAGGGATGGGATACAAGAAAAATATATACCAAAACACTAACAAGAATTTTCAAATATAAATGGTAAAGTTAAAGATTTAAGTTAATTAAATCTGATGAAATACTTATATATATTTATGAACAATATATAAAAAAGTTTAAATTTATACACATAATTTTTTGTTTCGATTTGGTTATTTTTGTTATTCTTTTAAGTAAAATAAAATTAAATCAAATAGCATTGGTTCAAAATTTAAAAACCAACTGTAGACATCGAAATTTTGTAAGACTCTATAAGATGGGTTCTATTTCAGTCAGGATTTCTTGGAGGCAACTCAACCCTAAATCCTAATTCATGCCTATATAAAGGGTACTATATTCCCTTGAAAAGACATCTCAATACATACCCTAAAGAGATCAAGATCTCAATACATACCCTAAAGAGATATTTATCAACGGATCAAAATATGGGTCAAAGAGGTCAAAATCATCCTATGTTCGAGAAATACGTCACTAACGGCCCTCGAATTATGGAGAAATCTTATAAGGGAGAAATCTTATGAGAGAAGAATCAAGGGAGATCAAAGTTGTACCCACATTGATTAAGAAAAAATTTTTGTTTCTTCATATTTTATTTGTGATTGTAATTTATTTTATATCACTTTAAAATTTGTTGCAAACACCAACCTAATCAACCCAAACCAATACCTATTTCTTGAATCGATTAGGTATAAATTACGATTTAATATAAATTTTTAACCATAACCATGAACAACTCCACTCGGAGTGGGGGGCACTTGAGGTGGGTAGGGGATAGTAAAAAATAAATGCCATGTCCCGGGAGGGTACCCATGGTATAACTGACACTCAAAAATCATTGTTGGTTCCCAAGCAAACCACTTGGCTCAATCACTCATTCATCAATAGCGGAAGACTTAGTTTATGTACAAGGAACATTCTAGTGGGCTCATCAATCAATGACTCAACGAAATAAGGGTTTAAAAATCGATAATTCAAATCAATTTGGTATTGTGATAAAAGAGTTTGAAAAGTACAAGTGTCTAAAAGTAAAATATCAACTTTAATCCATCATTGTCTATGAAGCCTTTCTCTTTAAGCATCTAGGTCAGTGATAAGTTCATGACTACCTCAAATCAAAATAAAAGTGCTAAACTCAAAGTAAGAAAGATAAGTGGAATGTCCTCCAAATGTAGGGGAGGACTTACCAATCAGCTGAATGCGATAAGATCCTTAATGAAGCATGTGTTGATGACCTCTAATACCTTCCTCTACATCATAAAATGATTCAATCCAAATGGACGTCAGTACATTAAATGTTCTGATATGGAAAATGGCTATAAAGAAAATGACATAATCAACGTACTCAAATCAAATAACTCAACTCATAAAGTCAACACAACACAACTCAACTCAGTAAAATATACAAGTTTATGAATAAAGTCAAGCTTTGAAAGTAAACTCAATAATGTGAAACTCACGCCAAGTCATTCAAATTTTACAGTAAAATAATCCTCCTAAAGGACACTCTAGTATGCAACCCAGTCAAATCAGTCATTCAGAATTAGAGAGTTTAATTGTCTAACCGATAGTCATTCCACCACCATAGTTGGTGATGTACAATGAACGTGATGTCGTTGCTCGCCTGTCCAATACTTTCCAAGGTAAGGATGCTCTACTCTCTCTCTCTTGGATCCTCAATCCTTGTCCATCATTTTGGGATAAGAGTCGCCAGAGTTAACTGCACGATTGTCCTATGCTGGCAACGTAGTTATGAGTGTTATACTCTTACCCAACTCGGTGTTCGATACTTTTGCCAAAACATTCTCGTTAAAACTCATGTCAAACATTATCAGCATCATCTTCCATCAATAAAATATTTTGAAAATTAAATACATCCTTTTCAAATATTTACTCAAAATATAGTTTAAACTCAATGCTCAATTTTATAAAAAAAAAACTCATTAAAACATGCATCTTCTCATCAAGACTCTTTGTCAAACCATTATTTATGCTCAAAGACTAAAGTTTATGTAGACTCAGTAAAATATGTTAAAAAATCATCTATTTTTTCAACATACAAAACAACCATCAATCTCAATTTGAAATAATGCATGAAATCAAATATCATCCTCAATTAGGGTTTATGTGAATGAAGACATGAACATGCATCCAATTAAATATCCAACTCATGAACATCATCAAACCACTTTTACGTATAAGAAACCCAATAAAACAATGGATAACTCAAGAATTTAAAGAAATTTGAATAAAACTCTAACTCAACTCAAGTCAAATCAATGAAGATGAAGGGGCACGTGAATAAACTCAATACAACGTTGTGTTAGCCTTACATACTTGAGAGACTTAGATTTTTTAAAAATTGAGTCCATGAGAGACTTATTGAGTGGATTGATTGTTTTATAAGCATTGAGTCTTGAAAGGAGTATCGAATACTGAATGAATAAGAGTAAGTCCACTCAAACTCAATAATTATGTCACCAAACATAGAAGTGGATCGCTTTCCTAATTTTATTGTCCTAAATTAATGGGACTTGATTGAATATTGGATCCATGATTGGTTGAGTCATTCTTTACCTTGGCAAAGTATTAGACGGACGTGACAATGACATCTGCTCATTGTACGATCGCTGGCTCATAAGTGATTGTTGTCAGATAAGAGAAACTCCCATACAGGTCTTAATAGCACTCTGATTAGATTGGATTGGATATGATTGGTCTCTAAATCTTACTCGTGCTTTAGACTTATCACTTCCTGATCAAGTTCCTTATTTTCTTGATTTAAGTTATCTGATTTGATGTTATTCTACCTTAATGGTTGTTCATTCTGCTATTTTACATACTCATACGTTCCGCATTCTAACGCCCATTTGGACTTGCATCGTTTAATGATGCAGGGACAAGTATTAAAGATCCTTAACAAAAGCTTCATTGAAGATCTATTCCAGATATTAGCTGAGTGGTGAGTCTTTCCTATTTTTGGAGGATGCACACACGTAATAATATTTTTTTTATAAGTTACATACATAATGATTTATTTTTTTTATATAATTTTTATTAATTGATGCGATATACACGTGCATACGGGTATGTCAACCTAGTTTGATAAATAGTAGGGAAAAAGCATTAATAAAATTTTCTTTTATTTAAATGACCAGCATATTCTTAAAATATTTCCTATCCAGAAATATAAATTTGAAAGTATCTTGCTTAGAAAAAGGAGGAACATGGATATAATTCGAGTTTTTGTTTCCGAAAGTACGTTTTGATAATTAAAAAAAAAGGATAAAAACTATTGCTGAAGGGCTTGAACCTACGACCTTGTGGTTAATCAACTAAGCTATTCCAGCTGTTGACACAATTAAACAATACATTAAATGTAACCACTTCTACTTTCCATAGGAATGTAACATTATCACCAAGTTTAATCTAAATCAGAATGATATTGCAGTAATTAGTTTTGGTGAAAAATTTGAGAAAAATGGTTACTTATGTGTGAAGGTAGGGTTCAAATCGTTTATGAAATATTTCCCAAAACATTACTTTTATCATTTATTGTTATTATGAAACATAAGAACGTGTGTACTTCATTATATATTAAACAAAATACACTAACAAAAAGCCTCATCAAATTTCATAAACTGTAATATCAAATAATTGCAGCATACACCAAAAATACAAATAATGCACCTCCCACTGTAAGTTTCTGATAAATTTTTTTGCACTATTTTCATTAATTCTAGCAGTTAAATATTTGACAAAGATTAAAAATGGCTGCTTTTACAAACTTAAAAGATGAAAATTGCTCCAGGAATATTTAATGGACTATTAAGGAACCTTTTTGTCATTTTTTTCTTTCTTGTTAAATTTGATGCTCGCTATTCATTTAAATTACTCCATATGTGACTGTTAAGGATAAACAATTGTAGTTGTAATTATCCTTTGCTTGTTAGTTAGCTAGTATTTAGGAGTTTCAACCTCATATAAACTCTATTTTATGAATTTCAAATTTGATGTAAATAATATATATATATATATATACTCTCAAATCAGTGAGAGTCTTCAGAAAATTGTCCTTGTTTAATTTGATATCAGCGCAGTGTGCCTTTATTTTTTCGTTTCATCCAGATGGCTTCTCAAACAGCCTCTGCAAATCAACATTCTTCAGCCAACAATTTGCTTGTGGGGCTATCAGGAGGATCAAACAACAAAATTTCCTTACCTCCTTTCAATTTCACACTTAACCAAGATAATTATCTATTATGGGAAATCACAATGAGATCTGCTCTTGAGGTATTTAATTGGGATAAATACCTTGACTCTACCAAAATGCCCCCATTGATGATTTTGTCACCTTCAACTGATAATTCCTCCACAAGTCAAACTCATGTTCCCAATCCAGAATATGAAACTTGGAAATCCCATGACAGAGTTATCCTCCTTCGGATCAAAACAACTATTGATCTTTCCATTCTTGGACACATTATTCAATGTCGAACCACGGCTGAGGCATGGACTAGCCCTCATCATATCTCTTGCTCGGGTGATGACTTTGCGTCTCCAACTACAAACACTGACCAAGGGTAGTCTTTCCATCATGGAGTACGTCCAACGCAAACGTACCATTGCCAAGAATCTTGCTATGGCCCTTCAACCTGTCGCTAATCCTGAATTGGTTACTTATATCTTATGCGGACTTGATCCATAGCTTACGGCCCCTTCCGCACGGTCATCAACCTTTACACTCCTCCCGTCACTTGCGAGGAACTTCTTGGTCTTCTCCTAAAAGAAGAACAAAAACTTGCAGATAAATCCGCTCATGTCACTCTCTCTGCTAATGTTGCTAGTCGTCAAGGTTTTCAGTCTCGGACTTCTCACAACTCCAGTGCACCAACAAATCAATCTCAACAATGCAATGACAACAGATGGTCATCAAGTCGCCCCATTTGCCAAATTTGTGAGAATCTTGGTCATGTGGCGAAAAATTGCTACAATCGATTCAATGATCAGTATCCACCGACGAACACACCTCCTCCTCAAGCCAATGTTTCTACCTCCTCCTCAAGTGTCTTAGACCCTTCTTGATATCTTGACTCAGGGGCCACAAATCATGTTGCTGCGGACGTCGATAACCTGTCCATGACTATTCTAGGAATGACTCGCTTGCTGTTGGTAACGGTTCTAAACTCCCTATAACTCACATTGGTTCTTCTATTATTCCCTCCCATTTGCAATCTTTCCGTTTAAAAGATATCTTAATTGTTCCTCAAATTACAACCAATCTCCTCAGTGTTTCTCAATTTACTCATGATAACAATGTCATAATTGAATTTCACCCTTATTATTGTCTTCTAAAGGATCTACAGGGAAAGGTTCTTCTTTGAGGAATGATTAAGCATGACCTTTATCGTCTTGCTGCCTCCCAACTTCCTACTCAGCCTAGAGCTTTTTTGGGTGTCAAGGTTCCTCTCCAAACATGGCATGATCGACTTGGTCATCCTCATGAGTCCGTTCTCCGTCGTTTGGCTTCCACTGTTCATCGTCCTATTTCCAGTAATAAACTCCACTCAGTCTGTGGCCCATGTCAACTTGGCAAGAGTCATCCTCAACATTTTATCTTCGAATCATATGCAAGTTCATTTCCTTTTGAATTAGTTTATTCCGATGTATGGGCCCTGCTCCAATTGATTCTGTCTATGGAAATAAGTACATTGTTCAATTTTTGGATGACTACTCCAAATTTGTATGGATATTTTTTCTGTCTTCTAAATCTCAAGTGTTCACCATCTTTAAGTAGTTTATCAAAATGGTGGAAACTCAATTTAGTAGCACAATTAAATCCATTCAAACTGATTGGGTGGGTGGGTGGGGACTTGCCCTCATACTCATGAACAAAATGGTGCTCCTGAAAGTCGTAACGCATCATTGTTGAAAAGGGACTTGCCATTCTTGCGAATTCTTATCTTCCTTTACAGTTTTGGAAACATGCCTTCTCCACATCCATTTATCTTCATAATCGCATGATTAGTCCTTCTCTTAAACTCCATTCATTACTTAAAGTTTTTGGGTGTATTTGTTATCCTTTTCTGCGTCCTTACAATAATCATAAACTCCAGTATCAATCTTTGTCTTGTGTTTTCTTAGGTTATAGCAGTGAACACAAAGGGTACCTCTACTTTCATGTTTCATCAGGTCGTCTTTATGTTGCCCGTCATGTAATTTTTTATGAACACATTTTTTCTTACTCCACAATGACCAGTAGCTCCAAACCTGATTCTCCCGCATTAAGCTCCCTCAATTTTGATATTTTCACTTCTTTGTTACCCTCATCCAACACCTTTCCAGTTCCTACTGTGTCCCCATCTGTTTCCACCCAATTTGATAATCCAACTCTTTCATCCAGTACGCCGTCCTCTTCATCCCCTCTCTTTGTCTGCCACTTCTCAACCCTTGGAACCACCCAATCCATCCGCTTCTTCATCTCCCAGTTCCACTTCTCTTCACTTTGTTTCTCCATCTTATACTTTTCCTTACCTTCGCCAATCTTCCTCTTTTACCACCCCCTGACTACTAAAGGCCAAAATAATTCTCTTAAACCTAAGACGTTCCTTTCTACGATTCATCCCACCTTCTCCTCTTCTCCCGTGGAACCAAAAACCTATAAGCAAGCAAGCTCATTTCCTGAATAGTGTGCAGCCATGTCACATGAATATAATGCTTTACTTCATAATGATACTTGGTCCTTCGAGCCACGCCCTCCTCATGCCAATGTTGTCAGTTGTAAATGGGTATTCAAAATTGAATGACATGCTAATGGGACAATAGAGCTACATAAAGCCCGTCTTGCGGCTAAAGGATATCATCAAGAAGAGGGTGTTGATTATTTTGATACCTTTATCCCGGTTGTGAAGCCTACTACCATTCGAGTGGTCTTGTCACTTGCACTTCTCGCGGATGACAACTTAAACAACTTGATGTTAATAATATTTTCTTAAATGGCGATCTTCAAGAGGTTGTTTGTATGTGTAAGCCCCCTGACTTTGTAGATACTCAATATCCTCATCATGTTTGTCGCCTAAGAAAAGCGCTTTATGGTTCAAAACAAACTCCTTGAGCTTAGTTTATAAAATTAATTTTTTTTAGTGCATCAAGGATTTAAAAGTTGTTATACTGACTCTTATTTATTTACAATTGTGGCTTTTCTATTATCTACCTTCTTGTCTATGTGGATGATATCATCCTTATAGGTAATAACTCTAATTTAATCTCCAGTTTTACAACTATTTTAAACTCTGATTTTCCCCTTAAGGACTTAGGCAATCTGAGCTTCGTTCCTTGGGATTGAAGTACTGCATTGTGTAAATTTTTTGCTACTGTCTCAATCCTCAAACATCAAGGACATTCTCCGTTGTAGCCACCTCCAAGATACTAAACCATTACAAACCCATGCGGATTCCACTGCCACGCTCACACGTGATGGGCCGCCAGCCCCAGATGTTACTCTATATTTGTTAGACCCCGTAATTAATTCAATCGAAATAAATCGTTCAATTGGAAAAGTTGTGTCGAACATGGCATAATTTAAATTAAGTTCGCGGTGCTAAATTTTAATTGGAGCGTACATTTTTAAGTTGGAGTTGGGAGTCCTCAATTGGATTTAAATAGGAAAGTTTGGGGACC